>CAJPEV010002995.1:0-32831 GCA_905338385.1 Darwinula stevensoni | reverse complement strand
GGGGGGGGGGGGGGGGGGGGGGGGGGGGGGGGGGGGGGGAGGGGGGAAGGATCTCGGGTTTCGGCAGGGGCCAATCAGGCCAGAAAGAGAAAGACGGAGTTAGTCTAATGCCTAGGTAAATGCCACCTGATGCCACCTCGGGTGTCAGGTGTGCCCATCGGGGACGTCTCCCCTCGTCTCCTCTCTGCGGTTTCCCAGAGACCTCTCGGTCACGATGCGGAGAGAAAGAACGGAGTCGAGTCGAGAATTCCTGCAATTTCCTGGCTGGATTTCCCCTCTGCACAAGGAGAGACTCATCCCAGGCTTCCTATTTCCGGATGAATAACTCCGGAGTCCCTTCAAGTGAGATTGGAACCCCCATCGTCTCTCCCTCTCTCGTCTCAATCTCAGGGTTTCTTCTATCTCTCTTCTTTTTCCTTCTGCACTCCATCCATCTACTATTTCCCCCCCACTAGTGGCTTTTTTTTTTACCTGGGCATTCTTCTAAGGATTCTTCATAAATCGTCAGCCTGATCGCGCTGCACGTTGCACGATCCCATGCGCTCCGCGGGTCCACTCCTCACGTGCGTCTCAGGCGGTCGTGTTTCCCCCTCACTCACGGTCGGCCCATTCTCGTGGCCCATAATTGGGCTGAAACGAGGCACATGATCTCGATGTTTTCCCATTCGCATGTATTCCCCGGCGGAAATAGCGAGGGAAAGGAACATCTGTTAAACGATGACGTTCCGCTTGGGATCGTCCTTAGGGGGAAGTCCTTTTGCACTAATCATACCGATAGACCTACACTCCGACATTTTCCCTCAGATCCTAGAAATGTACTATGAGCGAGCATTTCGTGGTACTTAGCATAATTCTATGGAACTCAGTAAAATGAAATGGAAGAGAGGAATCGGGCTGCGGCCACTTTCGATGAAATGTGGTTACAGTTGGGTGCATTTTCGCATTATACTCTTCCGAATCGTAGAATTCACGAAACAACCTAATCCAATCACATTAAAGTCGAAACAAAAAGCGGAGGAAGGATGTTTGAAAAATACTGCCCTACACCTTTCAATCTCATCATGTACCGAGTCTGGAAATGTTTCACCTTTCAAACAAGTTTCCCATGACAAACGGGGACAGTTATCACCAATTTTAATAGTACAATACTAATGCAGTAGAAGTGCTTCACAAAACGTATTCGACTTTCACAAGGTAGTAATGAAGATACGAGGCTGAATATATCGAGAACTAATCTGGTTTGAAGCCTCAGGCATTGCTTTTATTTTTTTCCCGAGAAGAGCTTGAGAGCCTGTCACAAAGAAAATTGAACAAAATAAAACCGGAAGCATATAAGGGGGCCGCATTTTGCGGCTAAAGAAGGGAAGGTGGGTTGATGAGAGGCAGAGAGAGGATGCGCGAGATGGGGAAGGGATTCGACCAGAGAGAGGGAGAGAGGGAGGGAGGAAGGGGAGGAGGGGGAAACCGGAGGAAGTGAAGGGAAATGCAGGTAAGCCCCGGCCCAGTCTCTCCTCGAGCCTCCACCCTGTCGCTCCTCTCTTCCGTATCCTCTATCGTGCCTTCCAGAATCAATCAAGTACTGAAGTACTGAAGTGACTTCATCAAGGACGGTAAGTGCCAATCCTGCATGCTTCTTGATGGTTACCACTGTTATAATCTCGTCATTCGTCGTCGCGAACTTGGTCGATTCGATTAAAGACTTCAGATGTACGTGAAATGTAGTGACTTCATTGCAGACTTTGACTACCGCCACAGATGCCAATGTTTTATCAGTATAAGTCGGATTTAAACAATACTTGTTGGAAATATCGAAAGGCGAATCCCATTCCGAAACCAAAAGTGGTGGAACTTTAACCAAGTCATTTGAGGGGACTCGACGGGCCAAACTTGGAATTTATGAGCAATTCATGCAGAGATAAGCCCACTCCTTGATTAGAAAGCCAGGCCCTTGGAAACTATCGCAACCATGATGACAGTAATCAGCACTATGACATTATCATTACCATCATCATGATCATTACAAGGAGAAACGCGGAAGAAGGTCGAAAGGGAGGGAGCGGGGAGCCCCATGTAGGCCTATACAACAGAATGCAGTATATATGACAGCATCCATGGGGGGGGGGAGGGGGGTTGGGGTCTATTCCATTCCATTCGAGAGAATGCAGAATTTATGGGGCACTTCAAACGGTGGCAAAAGCTCCCCAGAGGCTGATCAACATAACTTAGCCCTCTTGCCACCTCATTCCTTCCCCGTCTCTTGTCGAGATAATCGTCTTGGATGAGCGCATGCAACATCCAGGCTTTTTGAGAGCAAACTCTTTTCATTCTACTTCCACCATGTTGGACAAGTTTGCAGCCTTGCTGTGTTCTCATTTCGCACGATGTGAGCACAAGTTTCATGGCGGGTTCAAGAACGAGAACTTCTACCATCTCGAAACCCGAATTTCTTACTTCTCTTATTGCAGGATGCGAGTAAATAGGCTTAAATGTCACCACAGAATAGGCATTTCATAGTTAATTTCGATATAATCATAAGAGGTTGCTAGTTTTTTTTCCTTACAGCACACGATGTTTGTGCTATTCAGCAATTTGATTTAGTCGACTCAAACCCACCCATTGTAAGGAACAAGAGTGGAAGGAATGAATTATAAACCCGTTCAACCGAAGTGAGTTCCAGGATCGTGGCTTAAAGTTTCGATGCATGTTCTGACCGTTCGTCTGCAACAACCAGGTGAACCATGTGACATGTACGCTGCAAAGAGGTGGAACTCGAACTACAGCCCGACATGCTATGTTTGCAACTATTTGAAAATGATCAATCAGAGATCGAAAAGAAAACAATTTTGAATGTTTTAAAGTGCTATGGAAAGAATGAACGATGCAATCAAGCAAGAACTAGGGAAGCCGGTATACAATACGTTCGTCCAAGCCTGAAAGGATCGGATCTTGTCCAGGCTAATGGACGCAGCAGGCGGGGAAGGGAAATGTCAATCAAACGAAGCCACTAACTGGGAGAAGCCAACGGATGCGACGAGTCATGCGATGGCATATTTGCTTCCTTCGCATATTTTTGAATGGTCCGACAAGTTCCCATATCGTCATGTTCACATTGATTGTTTCCAAGACTGCCATTGATCGGCCATTTTTTGACTCTACAGTATAATGGAGGTTTCCTTCATCGGAGAGTTCACAAAAACCTGACAAATCCACCTTACGCTCACAGAGAAATGCCAACGAAATTTGAAAAATACCTAGGTTTTCTCATCTACGAGGCCGAATCTACGAAAACGGGATAACCATTCCCATCCTTTCTACCGACGCTCTTTTTGAGCGTCAATCGTATAGCTATGGTGGAGGAACATAAACCTAGTTCGAAGCAACAGTTCTCATGGGACCGATTCTGTTTCTCTTTGGGAATTCTACTGGAAGGGTTACAGCAGAGAGAACAGCAGGAAGAATGATGGATTTTCAAACTCAGACTCTGGATGCCCCCGTTTCACCCCAGCTTAGCAGATTCCTTACCAGTTGAGTTCACCTGTTTGAGTTGACTAGTGCTGACACAGTCAGTGCCTGCCAGAAGCTGTCTAAAACACGCCCTTCCGACGCCATTTCATTCCAGCCATCACGACGCATGCTCAAAGCATCTTGGAGAAGCCATTGAGTAAAACGTCACGTTAAAATATCACCAGCATTACTGTGGAGTTGGTCTGTCATTACCTCGGCGTCTAGGCAGGCCTTCAACATTCTAGGACATTCAAGGCGCTCCATTACAATGTATCCAATTGCTAAGGTACTTTTTCCTATTTACTGTATATATATTAATACTTTTCAAAAGATTATTATACCATCTCCCAAACACTGTCTCTTTTTTGTATTAGTGCCTCCGAATCGGAGGCACTATCTAGGATCTAGGCAGGGCCTTATCTAGGATTTCATTTCGGGGGGGTTTGAGGTCTGGCGTACGCGCTGTGGCTATTTCTTTTATATTTGTCATTGTAAGTCTTTGTGACATATCTAAATTTTCCTGTAAGTTGCAGTGTTTAATAAGTCATAAGCTATTAAATATAGAAAAGACCAAGTACTGCACCGTTTACACCGACGAATAGCAGTATGGCAAAACATTTAAGGAAGATATTTCGGGGGGGGGGGGGGGGGGGGGGTTTGAACCCCATGAACCCCCCCCCACCCCCCCTAAATACGGTCTTGCCTCCGATAGTCAAAAGTATGTGCATCGGCCGATACCGCACGTAGTTCAATTTTTGGCGTGCATTGTCTAGGAAAAGCCCCTAGCTGTCCCCGTTGCATAAGTCTTGTGAAGTAAACACCTCCAATCACGCGAAATGTCGTCGCATCGTCAAAAAACCTTAACTGCAGGCAAGCGGATCTGGAAGGTATGTGCTCAAGAGCTGCTTCTATTTCAAATCGGCTCCATCGATTCATGTTCCGCGTTTTTACGAGAGGTGGTCGAGCTATGTAATAAGAGCGAGAAAAATAAATTATTCCTGTCATAAATGTATTTTTAATTCATTGTAACGAGATGAAATTTTAGCTGGCAACAAAACGCTGCGCTCCCTGGGTCCTGAGGGTACAATTTACACCATAAATCAGCTTACAGCTTCAAGAAAAGGAATGCACATGGGAAGAGAGGGAAACTGAACCGAGAAATCAAGGACTAACAGCTCAAACAAAGAGAAGACGAAAGCAAATACAATTCGTAATAGGAAATGGCAGTGATATTAATTTTGTTACTTGCATCATCTTTGATCCATGGCCAAATGTAGTAGAGACCAAGTGGGGTCATGGATGAGTTCCCATGGTAATGGAGACGAAAATGTGTATTAAATAAATAAAAAGCATATGACTGTTCAACGCGGTTTCATCGGTAAAACCAATTGTAGCCTGATAAAGGGTCCAAGACTCTAAGGTCATACTTTTTTCAAACCCAGTCTTGGGAATTTTAAATTTTACTCGTGATGTGACATGTACTCGTGATGTGACAAACTCTCGATCTTCAAAGTCCCCAGGACTTTGAAGATCGAGAGTTTTTCCAACTATACCACCAGGGGCGTTCAGGGGAAACGAGGAATATACAAATATCGCTATCTTTATTGTGGTATCCGGACATATTGCACACGTCACTTTCCGTGTGTTTCCCCTGCACACTTTGCATTTGCCTCATCTTGATACGAAAGACGATATTCCATAGGCATACATTTTTTCGGTTGGTTCCTGGGTCAGGACAGGACGAGAGTTTCAACCTCTGACAGTGAAACCGATCGCTGAGATACTGTTTTTTGTATCTCTTACTGCGATCTTGATGTTCTGAGAATTCGACGCGAAGGATCATTTTGATTCCCAAGAGATATGCTGGATGTTTCCACTAAGTGAATGAATCCGGATTCTCCACTTCTAGAAAGAGTCTAAATCCCTCTGACAAAACATGGATTTGAATGAGCAAATCCCTCTGGCATGTAATTTGAGAATGCAACGCGTCCAACACCTCGAATTATTTGGAAGAATAGAGAAAACGACCTCACGAAGGTTTATAAGAAATAGCACCCTCGGCTGCTGTTTCACTCTGACGAAGAGGCTGAAACACTTGTTGAAAGTCATGCTCTCTCCTGGCTCGGGACTCAATCTAAACGATATATGTCGACAAAATATCCGGCTCATTGGCTTTCATATAGAGGTGAAACAAACGCGTAAATGCGATGAGAAAATGTATGAAACAATGTCGTATGCAGTTTGTCAAGTTATAAAGACGGTTTTGATCGAGCCCTATATGACTTTGTCCTAATTTCTCTCGAACGCCTCATGCATAGGAGCTCTAGTACAGATGACAAGTAACATCATATAATCACGTCTCGGAGGATCATGAGCCAATATACCTATTTCAAAACTGTAAAAAAAACTTTTGTGAAGAATCCATGTTCGTTGGTGGAGGACTCACAACGGAACATACCACCGTCATGAGTAAACGTATCTTGAGGCCAAAGCTAATGTACCTCCTCCATATTTGAAAAGACGGTCTAATGTTGCGATTGGCTCCGCGAGCCCATGTGAACCGTGCCGGATGGCATCGACCGAGACCCTCTTTGGGCTTTCGACATTCTGTTCAGTAAGATTTGAAAGAAGGACTAAAAAATCTGACTCGGGTGCCTTCATTCACCCAAACGAATGTTAGCATTGACAATTTCCGAGAAATTAGGCTTACGTAAATGAGGCATGTCGGGTCTTAGGAGTCGTGCTTCGACTCTGATTCTTTCTGCTAGATCTACTCTGCCTTTGACGATAAAAACTTTCAAATCTGTTGATTTAAGGTATTTCAGTCATAGAACCTCTTATCTCTTCAAAGAGTTTTATCCCAGAGTTGAATCGGCCGAAGTTTATTCCTGTGCCGGCCCTTTCGCAACCACCTCTTGATATTAAACTGAAACTTTTTTTTCTGTCCTGAATATTGATAAATGCAAGGTATGCCAAAAGTGCATTGATATAATACTCGATATTATGCACTATGGATATTATCAAATTGATAGATAGGCCCATGTGAAACTAAGCAACCCTGAACAAAACCTTCTATGGTTACAGCGTGATGCAAGTTCGCATCGATTAACACACACAAAAATACGACTTGAAGTGGCATAGTTTAGACGGGGAATCTTACTTCTGAGACTTCATTTAAAATGTCATTCTCTCCACAGTAATATTAGACAGAATGACCTCTTTCTAGGGAGACTGGTGTCATCACGAGCTAATGTTTAGGATCACGTTTCATATGAATTATTGAATAGCTGTCAATATTATCATGGATAAGCGCAACTGCAATGCGGAGGGAAGAAGCCCCTTCCGACCTCTGAGAAGAGGCTCCTTGGGGCAACTGGATCACGAGATGATGATCAGTCAGGGCGGATGCCTGGCGAAATTAGGTGTGAAGGCGTTGGAAGTGAGCAGTTAATCGTCTAAACGACAGCTCCTTCCGGATTGCTCTTCTTTCTATCTTCATTCTGTATCTTTATCCGTCCGTTAGTTTTCAAAATGGATTCTAAGATTCGAAAGTCGTACTTAAGTTTTAGAAGTGGTCAAAATAAGTTTTAAAATGAAAACATGGTTTCGAAAACACGGACACTCAATTTGGAAATCCGGATACGGGCATTCGGGCATCAGGGTATGAAATTTCTGTCATTTTACAATGGGGAGGTGATTCAGAGGGATCAGTTTGCAAGTCCTTAATTTATATTTTATTTATAGCACCTGGAATGCTCCCAGAACCTCTTCATACTGAGAGCGGCAGGGGTTTCTGTGCACAAAGCTGAACAATTTTCGCCTCTTACACTGTGGAGGAGTAAAATAATTAGAAAACTTTGTGAAATTGATCTGCCTGACACTTAATAAGGAGGAATGAAACTTTCCTTCGTGTCTGGAATGGATTTCACACTCAAATCTCGCATTAATTTGCAGACACAAAAGTTTGTAAGAAAAAAAAACCTTTATACTCACGTCTCAGGAATCATTAGTGCAATGTTAGAATGCAACTCTTTTCCGAACAACTCGTTTCAGTTTCGAGGAATTCCTGGACGAAACCTCTTTCGCACCAATTCTCGATCGATGCTGAGGATGAAGATGATGGTAAGTTCGTGGTCAGGAGTTTATTCGCTATTTTGTTCAAATTATATTTCTCTCCCGCCTTGGAATGATGAAGGTTCAGGCAATAATTTGAGTATCTTTCATGTGAAATAAATGAATTCTGCAACAGAAAAATAATTTTCTCCTTGGTAGATAATATCCAAACAAACCCCTTAAAGAGAGAAGAAAGCGTTGACATTAGATGGGATCTCATAATATTGCAAGTAATATTGATTCGATAATTTCTCTACCAGCAAATTTTTCATTGCCAATTAAATGCATAAACTATTGCAAATCTTGAAAAATGACCAATCAATTCGCGATTTTAAGTAACCTCGGAATGTGGGCATTATAATCGTTTGGCTTCGAAGGAGAAAGGACAAAGAAGTAGACACGATAGAGTAAAACAAGAGTGCCATGAAGCGTGAGGGAGGAAGGAAGGGCAAGGGCCTATCTCGTTGCCACAGGAATGATTCTCCTTCTAATTTCACGCTGAGCATACTACTATCCACCCCAGCCTGTATACCACAGCCTAAAGTGTTTAGCTCCGACTTTCTTCTCCTCTTTCGAATTCCAATCCCTTCCTGCAGTCTAGGCGTATGCGATGTGGTACACGTAAATAAGAGAGGCGAGAGTGAGAGTTAGGATTAAGCAAGAAGGTCAAGATATTCACGTCAGTTCACTGTATTGGGCATCATTACATCCCTTGAGAAAATGGCAAGGTTTCGGGCGTGTTATGCGGGCATAGAAAGTTGGGGGAAAAGCTTCGTCGACATTAGGTACAAATGAGAGAAGCAGAGTTCAATGATTACTGGAGGGGGGAGATGTCGAAATAGAGAAAACCTCTTCATCCCAATTAAATCTACATCGAAACCTGTCTGAAGAGTACTACAGCAAAATGTGGGAGAAATGGGCAGACCTTTGTTTGAGAGAGCCCAGGAACACTTTAGGTATGCTCGCTCGTCTAAACAGAGCCATGAGCCATGAACCCAATAGGAGCAATAGGGAAGGTGAGTTTTCCCTGTTCCTTGCCCCCACTTAGTCCAAGGTAGAAACGTCAGGACATAGGATAAAATTCCCCATGCCCAGTTCATCTATCACCCTGGATATATATGCCTGGCAACAGGTGTGAATTCGGCACTACATCTTGCAAGAGGTCTTTTCTTTCTGTTGCTTTCCTCTCTTCACCCAAAACCCTCCTCGAGAGGTAGAGATGAAGACATACGCCCTTCTTTATTACACGTGCCTGGGAGAGACGAGGGAGAGAAGTTCCTCGATAAACCTGAGAATCAGATATGAACGAACGACATCAGAGTTAAATCAGAGATGGGGATCAATTATGCGACAATTTGACAAATACTAATAGCAAGTTGTTAATATTATTTTATATAATTTAATTACACATTTTCACTTCATTGATTGATATTTCAGCTTCGTAAAGAAAAAAAACTCGGAAATTCAAACTGTCGAACTTTCAGCATTACCATAGCAAGGGAGGATGATGCGATCCTGCAAGTGAGCCTATCAAGTGGAGCTGAGAAGAACCAGATGGATGCAAAGCTGTTGATATTCAAGTGGATGACAGCAGAATGAAAGTGAGGGTTCCCTTCGAGGAAGCCCCTCTATTGTAGCTGAACTCTTACTGTCATGTCCCAACAGGATTTCTCTGGAGAGTGATCCAGTTTCTAGGGTTCAAAGTAGGGCGTTGCGGTATGTGATTGCGGTATGTTGCGGTATGTGATTTCTCGGTAGGTATACCGTGGCTCAATACCGCGGTTAACCGGTTGATATCGACCAGGAACGGAGTGGGGGGGGGGGGGTGTTTCAGTTACGAACTCCCAGAAAGAAACATGAAGAGAATGAGTCTTTCTGCTTTGATGGCGTCGAGCTAGTCGTAAGTAGCGTAATATGGCATTCGATCGAGAGGGGATTCGTTCGTTTCAACCCAAATGGATGGATTCGGTAGGCGTGCCCAGGAATAATACCGCGATTGAAGTTTCTGGGAGGGCTCAAATTATGAATCTCAAAAAAAGAAACTTAATGGAAGAGTAACCACCTTATCATTGTACGCGATGGCCGCACGTTTCATATTGCTATTGAGTGCTCAGGCTCATAGAGCGAAGGACACAGTCAAGGTGCAAGTGTACCCACAAATGACGGATATTGGTCCTTAAATTCGGATTAACTACCAGGAAAGCTTTGGTTTTCCCCGGGCGGTGGGCGTCACCGTGGATGGAGATGAGGAGCATAGTTGACAGAGTGTTTTATTTTTAGAAATGGTTCTTGATATGGCGCCGTAGAGACGGTATGATTAGAGGCAGTGTCCTACAGTTTCCATACCCTAATGACTCCGAAAAATGTAGAAGAGGTCGATATGATTATCATGAGAATCGAATACCGTGGTGTGATGAAAATACCGGTATACCGCAACGCCCTAATTCATAGTGTAGGCATGTAACGCATAAACTGCGTTCACTCCACTATAGATATGTTCATTTCATTCAAATTATTCGCAGCTTGTAATGAATAAAATGTTTTCCCCAAATGAAGATACTTGTGGATAGTGAACGTTCACAATCTTTCTTGTTCGATAGCACTTTAGACAAGAAAATTCCCACAGACTCTCTAAAAAAAAAAATCTCTTAGACTGGATCGGAAAGGGGCGAACTTTCAAAGAGGTGAAAGTATATCCCTTTTCCGATCCAATCTGAGAGATAATAGCGCGAAAGGGTCAAGCTTGAGTTGTAGAACTTTAAAAAGAACGGAAAATGGGGGGGTAGGGGACTCTTCTTGTACAGTTTCTTAGGATTTTATTCGTACTAAGACTAAGCAACCTAGCTGCAGCGAGGACGGCTCGGGATGCAGGAGACCGAGGACTTTGATGTAGGATATCCGTTCGTCTGTGGGTTCGAGTCAAAATCATATCGGTCCTTCAAGTTCTCGAGTCTAGGAATAAGACTGTTGCCGATGACGATTTCTTCTTTTCTTTATCACCATGAGATACCATCATGTTGATGCCTTATTAACCTGTCTCTCATAATTTTATTACGTAGACGATTTTTTACCAAGTGGCAGTCGCTCATAGAAATCGCTCGTGCAAGGTGCGTCCTTTTTCTCAGTCCTCTTCGGTCAGTTTTTAATTTTTTCTTGTCTTCAACTCTTCCTTGAATGTTGATTTTCATCCGCTATGGACGGCGATAAATTTATGTCTTCCTGTAATGACCATTTTGATGTCAACAATACACTCATTTGGCGTTGAGTGGCATTTTTGCCTCTGTTGGAAAATAGGCTTATCCGTTACCGATTTCTCTCTTTTTTTACTCCCTTGTGCGCAATATACAAGGTAAAGGTCTGTATGAGTCAGACAAAGTTTGGAGTCTAATAAGGCTGTCCTCACTCAGAGTGGCATAGCCAGAACTTGGTCGATGAGGAGGGGTAAGGCTAAGGGGAACGAAGAGGACCCCAGAATTATCCTAACTCCTCTGTAAGGGGAGGGAAGGTGGAAGCTCGTAGACCAGAGTTAAGGGGTCTTGAACCAAACTTAAGCTCCCCCCTCCCCCACCTCGCTTACGCCACTGCTTCACGACTATCATTCGAAAGCAGTGTGTGTTTGTGCGGTAAAAACAGCCAGCCTTTACTCAGGGCACCCGGCAGGTTGCCGCAGACCCGCATCATAAAATAACCAGACACGAATCCGCAAATGGTTGAGGGGTTACAGCAGGTGACACTCATTTTGCACACGTGCATGCTGGCATACATAGACTAGCATATCTGGAGACTAGGAGCGTTCATGGGATACTATTATACAGTATAGATACTGGTGAAGGAGGAAGGGATAGATAGCTGCAGGAGTGATATCAATAAGTGATGAGGGCCTGTCCACATCATCGTCCCTTATCTGAATAGGTAATGGAGTGGAGGCACTCAATGTAATGAACACCATCTCTCCCAGGGAACGTGGAATGGACCTGCCGGGTGAATAAACAGTTGGCTTCGACACTCTACCAGCTCTCTTCATAATAATATAAGCCTAGCTAATCTCCAGGGCTCGAAATGAGCCTGTCACCTTCACCGATGGTGGTCTCCGCCCTTATCTATGCAAGGTGCAGTGCCACCTCTTTCCTCGATAATGCAATATCGACCAGCCATTCCCCCTTTCCGATGATGATCCGTGTGATAGTATCCATAACGAGTATCAGCCCATTTGGTAGAGCTTGTGCCTGAAGATGGCGTTAGAGAAATATAAAAAGTATGAAATGTAGGCCAGTCCATATGGGAGAGGGAGGGAGGTGGGGGAGATCCCGTGACAAGAGGCCGTTTCCCCTTTTCCACCCTGATGCATGGTCACAGATCATCACGTTGACATATTGCAAAGCCTTCTTCCTCCCACATTCTTGCGGAACAGAAAGAAAATCCCAGCTCTCTTTCGATGTATGCGTAGAATGTATAGCCTGGCGGGTGATACGTCTTCCCTCAATATACATATCACCCTTCAAAGATGACACGACCGTAGAGGTCATTATTATTAGAGTCATCATCACCATCACGGATGGATTTCCTTCCTTGATGATCCATCCTTTCAGAGTGACTATACGTACGAAGGAGAATCGATACCATTCCACGTCACGGATCCACTACATTCCACTTTGGAGCCCAATGGCATCTGGTCGCTACAACTGGGTTTAATATGGAATAGGTTACACTTTGTATAAAGGGTGTAGTAAAAGAGGAACGGTGAAACAGAAATGAGATGGCAGAGGGAAAAAAAATCGATGCCTGGAATACCACGATTTATGGGAGTCATATACTGAAACATAGATAGCCTGGGCTGTATGGTCGTACACGTTTACAGCTGCGCAGCCCAGCATGAATGGCTTCGCAAACACATGAGCTGCTTTTATTATCCGTCGAGCCTGGGACCTGGTCAGCCTTTTCAATAGGGTATAAGACCTAGACCGTATAGATTTACGTTAAAAACAGAACTAGGGAAACCTAGTCCCCTTTTCCCTTTGGGAACCTGTAGTCTTTGCCCTGCTTTGCATCGGACGGTCTAAGCTTATAGAGAATAAGGATACCTGTGGATGGGTGATGGGGGGTGTAGGCACCTCGTTAGCTCTGGAAACACGGAGTGAGGTCTTGAAGGCTGCAAGTCATGCATAGGACGTGGGCTGATCCCATATCTTCTTCTTCTCTTCCTTCTGCTTTTATCATCTCTTCCCTTACTACTCCTTCTTATTCCGAGATAGGTCTTGGTTTTCGAGATCCATCTTTGAATCAAGCCGATCGCCATATTCCATAATGCCATGAATGAACCAGGTGATACCGACTTCATCAAATCAGCCGATTTGGATCGCGAACGGGCTGGACAGACTAAGCTTGAAAGAAATCTTCAAGTGGCGTTTTTCGCTTCCCACTGTTTTCTTTCTTCTCTGAGACTTGTTTGTGTGTCCCCGGAGGACAAACAGTGACATGCCATCACTTATAAATTGAAGAACAGATGGAGCAGGATGAAGGTCCCGTTAACGAAGGACATGCCTGCAGAATGGCGAATAGATGTTACTCCTGTTGATTCGAACTCGAGCATGTGATATCAGATGAAGATGGATGCGAGATCTCCAGAATTTCAACTTCCTTCTGAGATGTATAGGTAACACAGAGTTGACAAAGGAATGGATTGATCCGTGGAGATTATGGAGAGGCTTTCCAGGGGCAAAGGGAGGGGAGAAGAGGAAGATATGACTGACTCCCTCTCTTTTCCCTGATTATTCCTGTGCTGTCTCCAGGGATTCTTCATCTGGGAATCCCGCATCAGTGAACGCGACAGTGCACAGACCTAAGTTTCTATCTCTCTCTCTCCCTTCCCATGATGATCGATGAGTATGACTGTGTGTATCCAGCGGCCCGTCTATATCTGAGTTTGGGAGGAAACTTCCACGTTTCTGATTGCTCTTCCCGATTGCAGCCCTCTCCAATTATCGGACTTTCCCCTCTCATTTGTCTTCCCCCTCTCCAGTCTCGATTGGCCTCTTAATGCCTGAAATATTCATATTTCGGACTGTTGCCGGGATGGAACTGCCTTCAACCTAGGTTCTCCAGGGACATAGAAATTATTTCCGATTCGTGTTGCAGAATCGCGCATTTGAAATGCAAAGCACGAGGAATTCTCTATGACCGGCACCTGGAGGATGCTTTCCTTCCCCTCCGTTCAAAGAGGATTCTACATGTTGTACGTAATGAAGGAAAGGAGGGAAGAGAGCCATAAATATTCCTGTCTCAGGAGCCACGTGATGAAAATGGGGGGTAAAAGTGCAGGAAAGGCACAGAGAAAAGAGAAGAGGGGGTGGAGGGGCAGAAAGCGAGAGATCGATGGAAATCGTGTTACAAATTCTCTCCCATTGCCCTCCATCATTCCACCATGACCATGCCGAATCAAGGAGTCATTTTGATCGCCTTCGCTTTATATAAACTGCCTTTTTCCCTCTCCATTTTATCTTTTCCGTGCTTTTCTATTGCTACTTCCTACCAGTAGGCCTACTTTTGTAGATTTATGTAAAGGAGTCACTGCGAGTCTTCTCATTCATTTATCTCGTAGTCAGGAGATGATCTACTCGTTACGTCCTGCAGCGTCTTCCAGTTTCTCTACCGCATCAGATCAAACAGATTCGCTTATCTTCAACTTCTGGGGTCAGACCTAATGGGATGCGATACGAGGTGAGGAAAGAAAGAGAGGGGGAGAAAGTGAAGAAAGAAATGAAGGAAGAAAGGGGAGGGGGGAAAGAGAGCTGGCGCTCATCAAGCTGCAAATTGCGTGATTGAATCGGATCGATCCTCCCCTCTTCAAATTGGATCCTTCCTTCTGCTCCCCGTCAAACCAAAACTCTCCTTGATTAACTCTTCTATCCTCTTTATACTCATATCCATGACCTCTCCATAAAGAAATGTGAGAACAAAACCGGAAGGAAAGTGGATAGAGATTTCCTTCGCATGACCGAGTGTTAGGGGAATAAAAGAACATGGAAGGGGGAGAAGGGGGAGAATATGAACTTCTTTCGACCTTCCCTCATCCTACCAAACCGCTGTGGAGCCATGATTTCTTCATGCCATAGTCCATCTCATTTTTTTTCCTGCTTGGAAAATGGAAGGCTGTTTCCTCTTGCTTCGTCGTAAATATCACGATTACAATTTTTTCTCCTCTTACTCCGTAATTTGGGTTTTTCGGTCGCACTTAACGAGGAATATGGATCCAGGGTCTGTCTCATTTCTTGATAATGACTCGGCTCCTCATTAGGGTTAGAGGCGAGAGGAAGGGAGGCTGAGTTTTGCAACGCCCTACTTCTCCCAGAGTTCTCAGCCATCTCGAACACTTTTAACTCATTAAATTCATGGAGCCTGCAGCATAAGCTTCCTTTTCCTGATGGGGGCCACATGGTAACAGGAACCGTACTCTGGGATGCGTTATACATATGTATCTCGCGAATGGTTATGGCCGAGGGGTTCACTAAACCCAGTCCGAGCAGGTGCTGCTCGTAGAAAAGCATGCTGGTAGGAGTATTGCCCCTCTACGTTCTCATTTATCTCTACGATCAATCTCACCCGGGCGAACGTTATAGGCACACATTAGGAGAAGTCAATAGCGTATCGTGCATGCGGGGCAGAAAGTCGGCACACATTTTTGCGAAGAGGTGATAACGAAGATGAGATGGGATGGGAGAGAGGAGAATATAAGGAGGAGGAGGAGGAAGTCGGGAAGAGAAAGGGGAAGGATCCTCATTACCTTCGTCATTAAATGATCCCTCACTCGTCTATTATGTATCTCTATTCTGGCCTTCTAACGACTCCTTTCCTCGCCTTAAAGATCTGTCTGCCCTGCCTCGTTTGAAAGACCATGGGTTAATCGATGAAAAGTTCTCCAGCACTAGAAAGGGCGAAAAAAAAAAGAAAATATGCATGCATCCACGCAAATGAGAAGGCCAGAACATTCAGTTAAAAATGGTGTTAGAGTCGGATGGGATCACCCCCTAAAACCCAGGAAACAAGACATGTAGGGTCAGAATCGCCGATTACATCATATCGCTTGTCCCAAGACTCACCATCTGCAGATATATTCAAGAAACCTTTTCTACTTTGACGTAAGTGCCATTTCCTAGGCCTTCGTAAGCTGAAATTCTTGGAATCCTTGAGTTTCCTACTCGGACCTCAATTTCTTCCTCTGTGCTTCACGCTGTATTTACACAAGCATCAAAGAGAATTGGAAAATATCTCTATGTAATTGGCTTTCAACGAGACTTTGTGGTATCATCTGCATAATATGCATTTCCTAAAAAAAAAACTGAGCGCTCTCCTCGCATTTTGAGCGAATATCGTTCTTTCTTTTCCCCTTCATAGCTCAGAATTCCACGTTGCGATCATGGTGAATTTTGTATCGTTGAAAAGCTCTATTCGTCTCCTTCATTAAATCACCTTGTTAAGATTTCTGCTGGAGTGACTAACTGGAGTTTTGATAAGGCGATGAAGGGAAGATGGGAGGATTCGTCCCTCCCACTGCAGATCCACCTCTCCGACTTAATTTTTAGAATGATGCATTATGGCAATCTAGATCCATAATTATGAATATGTCTAAAACATGAAGTGCTGTCTGTGACATGGATAATTGTGTCTATCAAGATAAACATCTTCTTCTTAATAGATGCAATCTGTCAGTTTCAGGAGACTAGAAATGCTCTTTTGATGTCTGACTCATGGACTCATTGTTTTCACTGAAAAGTATGAAGTGAGAAGAGAAACCGTCTTGTTTCTTTTTCTTCCTGAATTTTGGTTTCTGTGAATTGTGATGTGCCACGCTGACAGATCGTCGCGGTCAAATGAGCCGAATATGAGGTGAAGTATGAGTTAGGGATGTAACAATCTGCTTTCAATGCCTTCTGTTCCACTTGATTGTAAAGCATTCGGGAGATGAGAAAAAAGGCGAAGTTCACACCATCCGAGAGGAAAATGGATTCTTTCGACAAAAGATTATTATGCTCCTTTCAGGGGGTAGACTGTCTGAATAGACATAATGAGACTGTTCTTTGGGAATTGAAGTTGCGTTTCTCTTCGTATAAAAAAAGCATGGTCATTTAGAATTACATTGCTTGGAAAATGGCAACCCTCTTTATTTCATGCTTGGAAAATGGCAACCCTCTTTATTTCATGCTTGTAAAATAACTCCCTGTAGACCACATGTTGCCTCTTCCATTTGGTCTTGCAGAGGATGAGTCCGATCTTGCCGTGGTTCCTTCGCAGTCCATTGTAAACTCAGCGTTTGTCTTCAAGCAGGCTCTGAAAGGTACCGCTGCAGATTAAAACTTCACCGTAACTCCTGGCGCATTCTTTCAATTCATTTTGGCTTCCGTAACGAGCCGTTCACCGTGGAGAGCGCATATTCATTTCCTCTTTGCTTATCTATCCTCGCGTAGCTGTCTTATCTGGCCCATGTCAAGAATTGAAATGCGCGCTTGTACACAGTCCTCATTCATCTCTCGAGCAGAAGGCGGGGGTGAGAAAGGATTAAATTTTCTTTTGTTCCCCTGATGAATCCCATTTTTATTTTCTTTTAAATTTTTTGATAATCTCATGGTATTCCTAAAATAAGCGTTCCCTCGGTGGACGAAACGAAAGTCACAACAAGTTGGCATCTACCTTTCTTTGGGAAAGGAAATGGTACGGACAGTTGTCAAACATGTGAATTTAGAATTTTGTAATACGACATGGCTGCGCACCCACGACTTGACGAACTTGGAGCTATGAAAGACGCTGCAAGGCCTGAGATCTACAGTACCACCCAGTGGTTCGCCTGCAATTGGTAAGATGGGTGCATAATAATAATATAGGGGATGCAAATGGGGTATTTCTGAAGCATTTTCCAGCGGATACGAGAAAAAGAGGCAAATCACATTACTTCTGACCTCTTTTGCTGATGGTATCCTTCAGTCGCGAATTTGGACGATTATTTGAGACGTAATTTTTTTCCCTCATCATTTTTCCCTGGAACTCTAGGGTCCATTTCGTTGGCCGAGAAAAGGACGCGAAAATGACATGATGGCCCGTTCCTAAACTCAAACGATCGGTCGGGGAACTCAGCCAGTCTCTCCGCCCGGGTGAAGACGACCTCGCCCTCCGCTATCAAATAGCTAATCGCAATTAGATGTTCTCAATTCTCTTTCTCTATAGCCATATTGACTACCACTTATCGTTTTGTATGCCAGGAAATGTGATCTCTTATTTCTCAATGGATGAAATGCTTTTTGTTTAATATTGTTTTCGAGCAGGACCCTTGCATTTACCAATCAAAGGTATTGGGCGAAAGTTTATGCCTGGAAGCCTACTTATGGTATAAGTCAGACGGAACGTAAGGAAAGTTTAATCTTAATTGTGACGTCACGGAAACAAACGGGCTGCTAAAAAAAAATCCCCATCTCGTCTCGGCTGCCAGTTCTGAATCCTCCATTTCAGCCTCTGTCTATGAGCCTGGTCTTATGCACTTGGTATATTCTCGTTCTTCAGAAGCTTCTTTTTAAATTATCAATTCTGTCTTGAGGAATTGATTGCACAGATCATGCAGAACTTCTCGAGCTCAAAATCTGGTGCATGGATGAGTGCTGAAAATTGAGTGTAGCAGACGGCGCTGAGAATCGCATCGAAACACGGCCGCAATCCCAGCTTCTTACGGACACCGTGCAAGGCAGGAAAAGGTAATCAGATCTGGTCGAGTCAAAAAAGCCATTAGATGATGGCCAGGCTAAGGTAAGGTCGGCAGGTCGTGGCTATAAATAAACAAAATATCATGAAGTATGCCTCTGCTTCCCTTCCCATCCCCGGAGAACCCGGTGAGTCGATTCCTACGTCACCATCCATGCATTATTCCACCGCATGCTACGGCTAACGCTGGAAGAGGGAATCCTAACGGGAAGTAACTGCAGAAACCCCTCTTGCCTGTCGGGTTTCAGGATTTCTAAGGTACGAATGAGAGAAAAGAAGTAGATAGTTTTGCTATAAAAGTTAAATTTCCCCCGATTTTCCTTTTATATGGATTCCCGCATGGAAAGGAGGGCGAGTTCCCACCTTCAAGTGCTGGTTGCTATCAAGTAACTCAGTCTCAACTTACGCTAGAATGGGATAAATTGTAGGGAAGAGGGGGGCAAAGTGGAATGATAGCTTTAATTGCGTGACAGAGCCTGCGATTTCGATTCCATCGAAAAATGAGAGTAGAACACCCCGTACAAATGAAAGAAGACATAGCAACATGGCTTCGATCGGTATATTGAGCATTCGGTCAACGTCTTGTTTTACATTCTGAAGTTATTTTTTATAAATTATATGATTGCTTCATCTTGAAACTATAAAAAGATCAATTCATCGATTGTGAAAAAAAAATTTAGATAATTTTAAATACTTGTGTAAATCCCAAGAAACAGATCTTGCGAATTCAGATTTTTCGAATCAACTTATTGAAGAAAGTTACGGGGCAAAGTGATACGCTATTCCACTTTGCCCAACGCGTTTTACTTGGACCATGATTGACAGAAAATGGAAAACATGCGACATAATCTCATTTCCTCCAGATGGAACTATTGCGAAGTCAGGGAGGGCTGAGGGCCAGGAGTTCTTTCATGACTATTCCAAACTCACTATGACTAGGAAACGCACTTCAGAGAATAATATCGGATAGGCATTTTATTGTGACCCAATGCCATGAACGAGACAAATATTTTAAACCTTTCCACTTTGCCCTGATCTCTTCTAGATCCCTCCAATTTCACAAAACGGGGACTCGGCGTAATCCCTCCTTAGACTAATTTTTAGAGAACGTCTTCGTGACTTGGTGACAGGGAAATGCTTCTTGGTAGAATTCGAATGGGATCCAAATACGGGGAGGAGCCGTATAGATAATGAGAACGAAGAAGCCAAGTTATTATCAAGAGATGGGGCTGAGAAAGCCCAAATTACTCCTTATTATGGCACTTCCTCTAGCACGTGCATTCCGGGGGAATGCATTCTTCATATCTTCCAGAAATTTCATCTCGAGAGGGAATTTCTTAGCTCTTCTCACACATCATGTCAAAGTGCTTTCTTCGTCATTCCATTAATGTCTGATTGAAGACGTGCAAAGCAGGAAAAGGTTTTCTCAAATTCGGTTTCATGCGCCATCTCGAGTTCCACTTTCTCCTTTTCTCGTCTCAGGACTGAAACCGGAGGTGTTCCGAACCGATGTGATGAAGATTCCATCTTTGGGACCTGATCAATGGCTCGTAATCCGAAGTCCATTTGCTCTCAGATCATTCCTCTTCATCCGAGATGAAGATCCCCTGATCCCCCCGCTTTCACGACCCCTCGGGAAAGCAAACGAGGACAGGAGAATTCTTCCATTATTTGATGGGCTTCCAATCTATTGGCCGAGCGCATTACACGAGAAAATGCAAGGAAATGCGACAAGCGTGAAAATTTTCGAAATCGAATAGAATTTTCGCACTTTAGGGAAATGGATGGGAATTTTCCAAAAGTTTTATGGGGATATTCATGAAATCCCAATAAATTTCTACTGCCGATGAAACTGCTTCTGTAAGGTATCTAAGCTAATATTCTGCAATTCCTCAGACCCTCAATAATCAAAAAGCCTGATCAAAAAGCAAGACTTTTCTTGCGATATGGTCAATTCCCTGGAATTTATAAGATTATCTTGGATTCCATGATAACTTTGGGGAAAATTTATCTTGGCAAGCAAAACATATGGTTTTGAACGGCGATTGTTTTTCTTATTTTATGGCATAATTTCATTAATGCCATGACTCAATTCTATAGCATAATTTTTTAAAGCAAGGTTTGAGAGGAGGGGATGCCGGTGAATGCCTGACTTTATCATCGTTTTGGCTCTCGAAGTCTTCCTCTTGCTCGGCCCTTTGTGTCTTCGATCAGAAAGGGAGGGAGAGTCATCGAAGTAATGGGGCCGGAGGAAAAGAAAGGGCTTTCCACGACAGAGTCTCTCCCCATTCGCTTGAAAAATCAACTGTCGCCACACTTTAGAGAAATGGTCGGAGGAAGAGAACCACGCACGAGGAAATGAGAAGAGAAAACAATCCACCCTCACCCAAGCTCTCGTCCTCCCCTTGCTTTTAGACTCGCTTCCGTCCGACAGAATTCCCTTTTCAAACTTTCCCGTGCAATTTTTTTTGCCCTTACATCGATTGACGATCGATGACTGAAGCGATACGGGGAGAATGAGAAGAAAAAGTTGCAGGCGCCTAGGAGATGTTGTTTAGGCCCCGTCAATCGGCAGGCTTCGCCGGGGCTGCTGCAAGAGCAGGCTGTAAATGCCTCAGCCGTTCCACATCTGCAGAACTTCTTCCTCCTTCGATGAATGTCGGAATAAATTTCCTGGATTTTGGTCAACCCATAGGAAATATACAGGAGAGGAGGAGAAAGAGGAAGTGCCACCTCGTGCATTTATCAAAAGGTCCTTGAATTATTAACTTTAGGTCTTATTGGGGAAAGTGGGAAGTAAGGATAAATACTTGCAGAAACAGAACGGAGTTTTTACACCATTTCCCCACGCTTGTCCGGAATAACTTTTCTTGCTTTAATAGGAAGAACATGAAACGTATTCAAATGTCAAAGCGTAGGTTAGCGTCTACTAAAACGCTCCTGGGAATTTTTCTATTTGTTCTGGACTTAATTAAAAATTCCACATTCCTCTAAATTGCATAGAATCGCCTCTCACAGGAAGTAAAGGGCTCCCCATACTGCCTGTATGGGGCGAAATTGAGCCGAGTTAGAGGTCTGCTAACATAAAAGAATGCAGGCTTGTTTAGATGCAAGACAAGGGCCTCATAAGACCTGGAAGATTTCTAATGACACATGAACATGGAGGCAATGAAAGTTGCTCATCACTTGCGCAAGTTGGTCGGTTCCTGGATTTCTCTGCTTCAAGAGCTTCTCCCTTACCAATGCAAGCAAAGAGATGCATCCGAAAATATTACTACGAGACAATCAAGAGAAAGACAATCGCGATTTGTTTCTGCAGAGTTGTCACAGTCCCCACTCCAATGCCTTCTCAGAGTAATTTAAAACTATTCCATTCGGTGTAAGAGGACATTTTAGATGTGCTGGAGGCAACACGGAAGTATTTGCACGTAGGTGGGGGTAACACCCTGTAAGCTACCCTCTATCCTTTCAACCGAGACTGTTTGGCTGCGTAACGATTTTCGCGTCACGCGACTGGCTGATTCCTCCCTTCCTATTGTATAATTATTAACTGGTGCCATTCCGACGTCATGGATTACATCGTGATGTCTCACTTTCCTGAAATTGACATTGATAATAAGCGGTATGCGATTCGACACCATAAAATTAACATGAATTCTCGTTAAATCAATCTGGATCGTGTCGCTCATCGGAATTCGTACTTGACAAACTACAGGGGTAAGCTTTCTACCGTGGGCTCTTTCCAGTGAGGTATTAAGTGTTCGCCTTCTAGGGTTCATCAGAGATGTGAGATTTTCTCGATCACCTTGACTGAAATGGAAGGATTCGTTGCTATGTTTCAGGTGCAGATTGGAGAACCGATGAAGAACATGAGTCATGGTTCGGTTGGCTACGCGTATTCTTGGGTAATTAACACTTGATGATGTTGTTATTGCTTGAGAATACACGTAGCTGCTGAGCTTCGATCCTCTTCGACCAAGACCGGTGATCTTGGCACGGCGATACAATCATGTGCCTGGTGGGGGATACAAAAAGAGAGGATGGAAGAGAAAGAAAAAAAAAGCGGGGCCATGCTCTAGCATTTCACAGTGTTTGCATAGAGCGAGAAGAGATCGACCTGTTTGCTCGGCCCTTTTCCACATGCACAGCTGGCCCTGCCATACGCTCTACACAGTTCTACCTATCCCCCCTTCATTTCTCTTACTCCCTTGCACGATGTAAAATGTACGACCTTCGATGGAGCCGCTTCCAATGCAATGTTTTCATTGAACCAGGAGGGGCGGCAGTGAGAGAGATAAAAACCTGCCTTCCTCCTCGGTTCATGAGGAAAACAACCCCTCCGAGTCTGCATTCAATCTTTGCGAGCTGACCGTTTTCCATACACTTACATACATTTTCATTTCCCTCGGGAGGTAAATTATTGATGATGATCTACCCACCCGGAAAGCGGGATAACACGAGGAGAGTCCATTCTTGATCGCTTCGCAATGATGAATGGGCGAAAGGTGGGCCCATCCATCACGATTCCAGGTATCCTCTGATAAAAGTTTTGCACTACTCTCTCTCTCTCTCTCGCCCTCATGAAAATATCGATCGTTATTTATGACCGCCGGCCGGTTATTTGTCACGCCTTATTGAAATCTACCTTGTTTCCTCTCTCCTAGCCTTTGCAGCGAGAAACGGAAGCCTTGGGGAGAGGAAGTTTCACCACGAGAACGAAGACGCCATTAAGAGACTCTCTGATATGGCCTCACTAAACACTTTTATGGCTCTCTTTTTCTCCTCTCGTTCCGCACTTTCTCATTACGAGAGGGGAAAGTCGCAGTAAATTCGGTCTGCAAAATGTGCTAGAGTGGTTCCTTGCTATCGAAGCATCAGCTTTCGTTCTCCTCGAATCCGGACCCGATCGAGAACGCACGGGATATTCCTACCGCAAACCAGGATCGATGTTTAGAGTCCCCGTGACTCTTTTCCTCTACGAAGACCAAGATCGGGATTAACCTCTTCAAACTTCATTGCTATTGGGATGTACTAGGGGGGTTCAAATGAAAAAGGGACAATGGGTGTTACTCATAGCCTAAGGGTAACATAAAGGGAACATAAGGGTAACATTTATTTCCCTACCTAAGGTAGGGAAATAAATGACCCTTTTCATTTGAACACCCATAGTAGAAGGAATCGAAAATGCAGCAAAAGCGAGACGGTAAAGTCTTAAGTCAAAAACCCTTCTTACACCATACAGAACAAGATTCGTGCGAGGTCGTACTCCAAAGGCAAGGAAAGAAGACTAACGGGTGTGAGCATGGCCTGCGATAAAATGAGACCATTCAATATTCAAAAGAAGCATACAGGGGGAGGTCCTCCTAGAGATGCGATTCCTGCTATGACGTCATGATCTCACTTTCCCCTCGTGTCATGATTTTGTGCTGTCGAGATTTTGTGCTGGATCGCAAATTCCTAAACTTCGCTCTTCGTATTCAGGTAGGAAATTAATTTCTCTATCTCTCGTCATGCCATTCGGCATTTGAAGGGTTTTTTCTCCTTGAGGAAACCAAGCATTGTAACGCGAGTGCCGTTACGGTTACGGTCGTCTAACTCTTCTCGGGCCGATCTGACCCGAGCGATACGGATATCGATGAAAGCCTGAAGCCTCGCGAAGTTCTGTCTTATTTTTGCCGCTCTGGGACTAAATCTAAGAGAGTGATGAACGACAAACGGTCGCAAAAGCTGGAGTAAGTCAGTGACTCAGTTGTAGCGTGCTCGGTGTGGGTGACGGGTATCCAGGTTAGAAACCGACCGACGAAGAGGTTTTACTTTTTGAGTGCAGTGAGAGAGTGCGAGTATGGCGTGGAATGGAGAGGCAGAGGGAGGTGAGACGAATTCCGACCCTGCAATTAAATCCGCCTACCATGCTACGTAATTCAACATAAAAAGAAATTCAAACACTTTCAACCGAATTATACCAATTTCCGATCTCAAAATGCGAACAGACGGAGTGTGCACTTTCCTCCCGGTATGGATATCTAAACCATCGATCCAAAACGTATGTGAGGGGGCGGATTTTCAGCTTATGGGGGATCGGAATTTCTATCACTTATCCTACATCTCTGGGCATCCGGCATTCTCTAAATGTGAGACGTTAAAGAACTCCAACGGCTGAACCCCAGTCAAATATTTCCGGACGATGAGGGCCAAATCGAAGGTAAGGTAAGAGCTTGTCTGAGTAAGGGCTTGCCTTCTATGACCTTAGAAACCTCTTTCCTTACAAAATAAGAGATTTCTAAGGTTTCAGATGGCAGGGAGGGTTTCCTGCGATTCCTGAAGGAAAGGCGCTTTCACAGGATCGTTACTCTTGGGTCAGGGAGTCCATAATATCGTCTAAAATTTTCTNAGATTTTCATGCAATGAAGAGCTGAAAGTTGCCGTTTCTGATTGGTTTGATGGACAAGAAGTTGACTTCTATTCCCAGGGAATAAAATCCTTGGAATCAAAGTGGAATAAGTGTGTTGAGTTAAAAGGTGACTACATTGAAAAATAAAGTGTTATTTTTCCCCTCGGATGTTTCTTTCTTATTCAGGTAGATAACTTATTGAGTGACCCTCGTACGTTCGAACAATTAAACTAGCCAAGCCTTGAGATTCGCGTTTTAGGAATAGCTCTTGCTGAGGGCGACCTCGCAAATGCTTTGTTTTCTTACTATGTATGCTACGGTATCCGAACATAGATGGTTTTACGCTAGTGCAGCTTAATGACTTTCGAGGATTCTTTTAACAAATTGCAACAATTCCTCATCTGCATGTGATTCTGTCCAAAAATATGAACATGGAATTTAAAAAATCGACTGATCAAGGAAGACCGTGAGATGAATGCAATTGTCGAGGCGAAAGTCGGGAAGGTGAATTCAGGGTCTTCCAGAGCAGATTCCCAGGAAGTTGTTCACGTCTTTGGACAACCCTTTCCTTTGATCGAAGACATGCTTCTCTTTAGTGCGAATAGGAATGTGGACGCCTTCTTCGCGGGATGTTCAAGAGTACTGGGTCCAGACTGCCGTCACGCAACGGAAATGATTGGTCTAGCATCAAGTCGGGTTCAATCGAATCTCGGTTGCATGGGCAGGAGAGAAGTGCATGAGAAAAAATTGTCGTCCGAGGAATAATCGTTTCTCAGAGTGAACAAGGCACTTTGCCTTGTCAAAAGAAAGCGATTCTTTCGACTGCAAGTATTTTTTCCTCACTTTTGGAGCCTTGATCTCAAACGATTTTTATTCTGCTGCTTGCAGCACAAAAACATTTGGGAATATCGACTTGAAGTTCTCAGAAATTTCTTGTTTTGGAGTAGCTTTATTTTTTTTCCCATTTTGGAGTATCTATAACTCGATATCGTTATATTGACATAGGCGTATATGTACCTCATCTCAAATAGATGGATTTAGCCGATAGGAGATGCATGCATGTTCAAACTCGGGTCGTTTTGCGCATCCTGCATACTCTCTTGTGATATTTCTCTGTCACGTTTGTGTGCCAAATGTGGACTCACGAAAGCCAAAGCTAGAAAAGATAACTCATTTTCTTAGTTCGAGAATGGAACCCTGGGGGGCTGGGGGGGGGGGGGGGGGAGAGGGGGGTTGGGGTGTAGGGGAGAGGGGAGATTTCTAATATCATAAATGGGGCAGGCTCTGTGGATGGATTACTTTTTTTGAAAAAGTAAGACTCTTTTGCGAGAGTAGGCCATCACCTTATCATTCTTGCATTCTACAGGGTGTCCGAAAAGTCTGGAAACATAGGAAACCTGTTTTTTTTTCTCGCAGGTGCGTGATACTTATCAATTCGATGTCCTTAATTAAACTGAAATATTGTCTTTAAACCTGCTTGCAATTGCATGGACAGCACATTGAACAATTATGATTATTGAAAATAAAAATAAAAATTAGTTCCTATGTTTCCGGATTTTTCGAACACCTTGTATATGCTAGTCCTCTCTCAAATTGAGCAGGGTCTCACGTGTATCTGACAGTCCTCTTTCGAATAGAGGGGCGTCTCGGATGGAGTGTTTGTTTTAAGCAGTGGCGTAGGCGGGAAATTGTCAGACCTATGCCTTGCTCCACCACCCGGAATTGACCTTTTATAAGAAATTCTGGTCTGGCATCTTAGGTCTTTGGGTGGACATTAGACTTTCCTCGAAGAGGGATGGCTAAATTTAGAATTCCCAAGGAAGACTGAAATATGCCTGTCAGTGTCACTGACCGGGAAGCCCAAGGGGGGGTTCTAACCCCTTAACCCCCCCCCCCTCCCCCCACCCCCCCTAAACGAATTTTGATGAGCCGGTTGACCCTTTTCCTTTTGAACATTCCCCATTTATCAGATCACATGTGTGTGGAGAACCCCCGCCACTTCAGCCGTTATCAATGAAACTCTCTGACAATTAAGATTAGCTACGTCATTCCTTACGTTTTTCTTTCTTGTTCCTGATTCATTCCTACGGTTCATTATCATTATAATAAAGAATATTATTGTTAATATGCATTATTTACACCATAACATCAATACAAATTATTTCAAATCACACATTATGCATAAATTTTCCTAATCTATGAATTTTTGTATTCCTTTTCTTCAAGCTATTCCCCAAAAATTCTTTACCGCTTTCACTTTGAAATGAAGCTCTACTCCATAGATTTTACTTACGTATCTCCATTCTTACTTCTTTTTATACATTCTTTAGGTGTACCATACCCATACTCTATGCGATGAAGCCTTCGATGCTTTCCTGGTTGCTCTCTATTGTGAACATTGACGTCACCTCCCCTTTTTTTGCTTCCTTTTTCCCTCCTGCAATCCAATCTGTTTACCGTTCTTATTTCACCTTCTCCCTTTTGCCCCATTAAAGGCCTATTTTGCTCCAAGGGTTCGACTGCTCTTCTAGCTTCTATCTTCTCTTCGATCTTTCTCGAATTAACTTTTGAAATTCCTCACATCGGAGAGAATTTTAGCCTGAACACAGGACAGAGTCGCGTGCCACAAGTTCGTCATACAGGAAAAAGGAATGCGAGAGACGAAGAATACGCAAACCGCGGACAGCTTCTCGAGGAAAACAAGGGTTGGGTGCAAGGGCCTTTTGGGATATCAACACCGTCATGAAGAGTACGATGTCAGAAGAGAAAAGACTCTAATCGGTATTATCTGCGATGACGTATGGATCGGAACTCGGTCATTGACGAGAAGATGGATCATTTGCATGGAAATTCTATGCTCGGAATCACCTGAAGCAACAAAAAGATCATTTTTGGACGAGAGAAGAAGACTCCGTCTTTTCTAAGACGGAGTGATGAAATAAGAAGTTTCGAAGGAGTGAAATGGATCGGAGCAGCCCAGGATAATTGAAATGGCGCATACAAGGAGAAACCTTCGCCCAGCATCGGACAGAAAAATGGACTCCGACGTTCAATTCAGACTAGTTCTTCTACTGAGGTACTTCCTAGTGAAGTACTTCCTAGTGAGGTAATTTCCACCGAGTCCATATGTTACTCATTCGTTCGTATCAGTTCCATAGTTTTGGTCGTTAGGTGAATCCCATTTTCGGTTGCGAAAAGAACGAGAACCGGATCCTCGTCGAGGCATTTCCACATCTCCAGGAGTACAAAATCGTTATGGATGAAAGTTGGGAAACTCAGAGGCCTTTTGGAGAGAGAGAAACCGCACAAATTTTCGAGCGTCTGCGTAAAAGTGAACACGAATTGGGAGAGTTGAAATTTTTACGGAAAATGCCTGATTCCCTCTACGAATATATTCTTGAATTAGTCCACTATCGCTCTATATGACGTCCTTCATGCGTGCATAATAATAGGCCTGAGACTCAAGTCGACGTTCGATATTACGAACCTCTCATTAACGAAGTTCTGTATGACGAATTCTTTCTACAAAGTGATATTTTCGTCCTAAGAAACAACATTATTCCGCATAATGAAGTTTAAATCTGTTGCACTCGTCAGAGCTACCCTCTTCCTCGCATTCCTGGAAAATCTCATCTCATATCTATATTTAGCATGTTCCACCCACTCGTGGGTGTGGCCATGAGGCGCAAAGGAGCGATATCAGCCAATCTTCATCTTTTCGGCGAACGAGATGAAGAAACGAAAAGCTCTCTCCTTCGAGGAGAAATGGAAAGCCATCCTCGCAAAGGGAAATGCGAAACGTGGGGAATTCCCCAAAACGAATATTTCATCACGGAATTTTTTCTCCTCGACCGTAATCTCGACGAACGAAAGAATGAGCGATTGGAATCGTCCCCAATGACCCCGTCCTACGAAGAAACGAGTCCGCGTGCGAAACGACTATTTCCAAATCTCGAGGTTTTCTTTTAGACGGAATCGCATGCGACCACAATCCACAGGGAAAGCTCCGAAGGGATGGCTTCATGTTTGTCTGAAAAGTACAATTAAAATATTCATAGTAGCGGAAAAGATCCGGATGAAATCGGGTCGATCGAAGAAGGGAATGAATGAAAGCGTCCAAACCGACATAGTTCGTCCTTTCCGATGCCGTCGATCGCAATTCGATTCCAGAGGGACGACAATTAGATTTGCACTGGGTAAGAATTCATTTGCAAATTTCTGCATTTCACATCTCTCTCGCGTCGTAATTGAGAAGCTTTTTTCGAGTTGCTCCCTGGGAACCCCACCAAATGGGTTCGGATTCCAGGCATCCAACTAAATTTTATGGAAATGCCACGCTGAATCGATCGCGAATTGTTAAGTAAGGCAGCTTTAAAAGTTGCTTGCAATAATTAAATAGTTGCGATAGATGAATTCATTTTCCGGAGAGCTCAGCGCCTTGGACTTCACTTTTCTCCTCATTTAGAAGTTATGTCTCCGTCTCTGGCATCTCTCCGAACTCTTTAATGGCTCGATGGAATCGAAAGTAGAGAAAGACGGATTCGAAAATGCAGCCGTTGTTTGAGGATGAGGAATGAGGCCAGTGTAAATGGGCAAGTGTGAGTGTAATTGCTTCAGGACCTCATCGTCCTCGATCTCCGTAAAAGGTTCGTGTCACGTGTTGATTCTGAAAACATTTTCTTTCCATCCTTCCCGACTCTCGATTTCTCTCCTCCATCGGCGCCGCACGAAGTCGACGGGATTCAAAGTACGGGAAGCAATCCGGGGTGGAAAGTACCCTAACTGCCATTTTTTGGATCGTGCTCTTGGGGAAGGAACCGATCTCGTGGCCACGAAGAAGCATCACAGAGGAAGATTTGAGCAATGGTCACGTGAATTCCCACAGGAACAAGTGATATGGTGTGTAGGAAAGCCTACAGAGGTTTCAAGGTCCTAGAATGATTCTTACGAGAGAAAATCGTCGAACGTCCAAGTGCAAGGAAGAAGCGTTCCAGTTTTTCCCGATCGACTTGCATCACAATCGAGCGTTGAGAAGCTTGGCAGTTCTGCGACGACGTCTTCGAGATCCACAGCGACTTGGACTAGCTCGACCGAGACGAAAGATTCCTGCACGTGGAGCAACCGCAACCGAGTCACGAGGGTCTGCCCTTCGGTTCTGGTTCTTCTAAACCCATCGGCGTCCTTTCTGCATCGAGCCCCTTCAAACAATCTCGAACAATAAATCGGTTTCGATCCGCACCATCACGAGTTTATGTTCTAAATGTCATCGATTCGTGGCAAACTCTTCTCGGTATTAAATTGTTTGGCAACGAGTTGAGTGAATTGACCTACTCTCGCATGATACCCCAAGTCTTAGCAATCCAAAATGCAACTGCCATCCGTCTCAGCTTATAAGAATGATCAATTTTCATAGCAGCTATGGCCATAGTGGATCTCTTGCTAAGTATGAAAGCCCATGTGCTCAGATTATCTCAGTTCCTGAACGCAAGAGATCGACTCGATGTTTCACATCTACTTCTAGTCGAATCGTGAAGCGAGAGGAACTACGGGTAAGTTTGGCTCGGCCTGCTGTTTTAATTGTGCCTCGTAAGTAGAAAAAGATGCCACATGGACCACTTGTCGACCTTTCTGGTGATGCTGGTCGGCGGCGAATCCTCATTTAGATTTTTTTTATTACCGGAAACCTTCGGTAGAAACTGGTTTTCCTAGCACTTCATTTCCCATCGCAAAGTGAGACCAAAGTGAGGAAATGGAGCACGATTGAATAAAACTCTGAGTCGATGGTTCCATGCCAAGCACGAAATGGCAGTGCCTTGACTGAAGAAGAGACTCTTAACCCTTTTGGCTCCGTTTTTCCTTGCCGCCGATGGCGAACGCAGCTCGACGAAGGAGTGGAAATGGTTAAAAATGTTTTCAGCAATGTGTGACTCGGGATACTTGAACAAATATGGGTCAAGTCTAGAAGACGGATACTGTTTGAGTCTGAATTTTCTTCTTGGGGAATTGAATGACATCGTATCGCAACTGGCAAGCAAAAAAAAATAATGTCCAAGTCCAAAAGCTATAATCGAATCCAGTTGATGCACTTTTGCTTGAGTGCGGCTTGGACCCTCTGCTGAGGTTTGCCTGCTCTTGCTGGAGACTGGCGTTGCTACTCCAATTCACAAAAAAAAAAAACAGAAAGGCCGAGACAAAATTTCACCTCTTTTAACTGTCATTCCTAAGTAAATCAACAAAACAGTCATAGTAAAATCAGATGCAGTGCAAACTCTTCCCTATGCTATGCTAAAAATGTATTCGCTCAAAATGAATCACATGGTCAGGATGGAAGTTAATATTTTACGAAAAACACGAAATATCGCATTCTAAATCATCATTTTGGGACGATTTCCCCTTCTTGATTACACCTCTGTTAACTCACCGTAGGAACGCCATCGGTGAAGCAATTCCCTAAGCATAAGCTGAGAAATCGAGTCGTTATTTTTAGGAAATGACACAATTGCTTTACACATTGCTAATTTGCTGTTTCGCTTTCTTAGGTCACAATTGTCATCTTCGACATGGAAAATAAATTCCTAATGGAAGTCCTTCGTCAGAAAATGGGCAATGGGGCGAATAAAGCGAATGAAGAGTTTTCAAACCTTGGGTGAAACGTGCGAACAAATTGAGCAAAAATGATCCTAAGTTTTTGTCGTGGAGAACTCCTTGAATTAAGTGCTGCTCAAAATTCTCATCGAAAACCTTTTGCGTAGATCTGCTGTTTTTTTTTTCTCCTTTCTCAGAATCGACAGAGCGACTTGGAAAGGGAAACTTAGCACTGCTTTCGTAACTTCACTTCTTCCTTACCGAGAGATTAATTTCGATTAAATAAATTTTTATGGACTAGGAGAGAGTGGCAATAAATCTGATCCGAGTATGAAACATTTATTTTAATTTGCTGCGAAATGGAAAGCAGTTAAAAACGGTGTAACTTTTTGGGCCACCGTGCAGTACCGCACGTGACGCGGAAATGAAGACGAAGTACCCCTTTTTATTTGCACCTCGTGTGGAGAAAGAATCGGCTAGTACTCGTCGGGAAAGGGAATTCGTATATTGTTGATATTACGAGAGAAAGGGAATATACCGTCTCGCAAATTTCCACGAGGGCGAGAATTTAACTTTTTCGGACAGTAGGGAATGAGCGTAGATATTGGAATTTTCACCAGGAAGTGGAGTCTCTACCCGCTCGTAGAAATGAACATTTCTTTCTGTTCCGAAGTTTATTAAAATTGCATCTTCTCCATTTCTGTCGGACCTTCGACGACGTGGAGAGAGTTGCGGGAAGTCTCGAGAAGTTGTGACGAAATCGCACGAAGTGACTTTGGGTGAGCACTCTGCTCGCGAGTCGCGGTACGACAGGGCGACTTAAGGTACACGTCGGCTTAACTTAACAAATGTTTCTTGCAGTTTCTGACTCGATGGACGGCTGGTCTCGAGGCAATCTGACGCTGGCATCGCTGGCGATACGCTCCGTCCTTTTTCTTCTTTCTTGTAGCCATAAAGGTAAACACATTTATTTAATTGCGACTCGAAGTCGATCTTCCCTACGTAGTCTGCATCGAACACGGTGCCTACGAAAACGTGCGTTGCAAGGCCAACGGAGAATAGACGTGGAAAACCCTCCGGTACGAGAAGCCTTTTAGAATCGTGTGGGTTCACAACTCCAACTTCCTGTTGGAGTTTGTGCGTTGGAGTTGGAAAGAACTTTTCGAGGCCCAAGCGCCTTGTATATCGCAACTTCGGATTTGGAGCCTTTGCACTTGGCACCCGATCACGAGCGGTGCCGTTCGGATCTGATAATTAGGGGCCGACACGAACCCGATTTGAATCCAGTTCGAGGTCCGTTCGGGTTCGACGGGATCGGATTCCAGTTCGAGTCGGTTTTCGGGTTTCGAACTTCACGTTCGGATTCACGTCGGGCTCGCGCCGCATCTACTCTCGTTTTTCTCGCACGACGAGGATCGTCTGAGTTTACAGCGACAAGGACAGATTCGGACAAAGACTCGAACTCTTTTTTTTTTTTTTTTTTTTTTTTGTGAAA
>CAJPEV010002994.1:0-36143 GCA_905338385.1 Darwinula stevensoni | reverse complement strand
CGAATCCTGATCCAGGAGGCGAACGGCAATCACGGGGCTCCAAATCCGGTCCCGGTCAATGCAACGGGCTGCAACACGACCCTCGCCGAGCCGACCTGCCCTCCGCCATGCACACGCAGCACGCTTCTCCTGTCCCCTTTCCCGCTTCCGGCCATGCCGGCACTCCCCACAGTGTTGCCCCGCTCTCAGGGACCAAAAGCCACTCAAACACTACATATACCTAATGTCTGTTTCCATAAACTATAAGAAAACTGCACAGGATATTGGTGTTATTCTGCAATAGGAAGGAGATTCTTACTTAAAACCTGTATCCCTAAAAGTAAATAACAGGGAACTGTATTCAAGGCCCCAGTGTGGCCAGCGCTAATAAAGACACACGTTCATTCTGAAACAATGTTTGGTATTTACTCATATAATACAGGTTTTAAGATATCCTTAATTTTTTCTTAGAGTTGGTATTGAACCCAAGTTTTTCTTGTTTGGCTACTTCATGCTGAATGCCACTTCGGTTGCGGTATTTCCCCCCTAGAATTTCAGCTTTCAAAACACCATATTTTTCATGTTAAAAAAATGTTTAAATGAAATAATGCTGATAATACCTGAAAAGATTCTGTTGAGATTTTCGCACAGAGGTCACATGAGGTGTGAAAATGCTTCCTTGAAAACGTTCAGAGCTGAATGAAAATGTTCGAAGGCTTCATAAGGCTTCAGAGAATCCTCATAATCCTCATGAGAAATTCGTATGATTTAATGAGAACTCGTGGATTTATAAATAAATAGTTTATTAGCAGGATAGAGTTTCCCACTTCTCATCATCTTGACTTTTCTGGGTTTTAATCATTCAGTTTCTGCCCCACATATACGAGGGATTACACGTTTCCGCGCGGACTTCATTATATCTCGAGCTCCCAGCCGGTTCGGACGTTCTCCCCCTCCTGTCTACATTACTGGAGGCTTCTCATTTTTTTTCGTAATTTTCCTGCAGGATGGAAGGGCGCAGGAGCCGTACGAGTGATGTCGTACCAGTTTCCCGCGGCGTTCGCGCGGCCTTGACTGTGAGAGAGTTTCGAACTGTCATTTGCTACAACTTTTGTCGTGGCTTGACAGCCATGGAATGCCTGAAGGAGCTGAAGGAGGTGTTTGGTGATTCTGCCCCAAAGAAAACGATGGTCTGCAAGTGGTATCAGCGTTTTTCAAGCGGCCACATGACGAGAGATGACGAACATCGTGAACCCAAGCCGAGGACGTCGAGAAAGGCAAGCAACGTCGAACGAGTGAGGGAGCTGGTGGATGAAGATGGACGTCTCACTGTCGCCAGGATTGCCATGGAGCTGAAGATCAACAGAGAAGCTGTTCGTCGCATCCTGAAAGAAGATCTCGGCTACAGCAAAAAATCAGCCAGGTGGATCCCCCGCCTTCTGACGGACGAGCAGAAGGCCATGCGTGCCACGTGGTGTGCTGAATTTTTGAAGCGTTTCAAGCATGGCAAGGCTCCTTCCTACCAGCTTCTGACCACTGGAGATGAAGCCTGGTTCTTCAACCTCGACCCTGAAACAAAGAAACAGTCCATGGTCTGGTCGATGAAGGGAGTGCCTGGTCCGGTGAAGGCCCGGCGCATCAGGTCGGTGAAGAAGACCATGTTCGCCATGTTCTTCAGCCAAAAAGGCATGATTGCTGCTGTCCCTCTGGAACCAAAGGAGACAGTGACAGCGGACTGGTATCGTGAGAAGTGCCTGCCAGAAGTTTTCGATGGGGTTCGTAGGTGTCACTCCATGGTGCCCTTCAAGAAGCAGTGGTTCCACCACGACAACGCCCCAGCCCACAAGGCGAAGTCCACCGTCCGTTGCCTGGAGGAATCGGGCCTGAACGTCTTGACCCCACCACCCTACTCCCCTGACCTGGCCCCCTGTGACTTTTGGCTCTTTCCAAAGCTGAAGGAGCCCTTGAGAGGCCGCCACTTCGAAACCAGGGATCAGCTTGTTGCTGCTGTTCTGGGGGAGCTTCAAAGTTTCACAACTGAGGATTTCAAGGCCTGTTTCGACACATGGATCAAAAGGGCTGAGAAGTGTGTGCAAATTGGCGGCGATTACATTGAGAAGGTGTCTGCCTAGCCTCTGGGAACCGCTGAACATGAGAAAAATGTTGAAAAAAATCCCTGGTGTTCAGATCATTGCAAGTCCGCGCGGAAACGTGTAACCCCTCGTATGTTTGTCTCCCATGAGATGAGTTGTGGCATCGAACCCGATAAATGCAAAAGGTAATCCACTGAATTGCTATTTGCATCAAACCTAGTACTGACCTTTTCACCTGGTACTGCAGTAAATGCATGCGCATTTGGATCATTGTCATTTTGAAACCATTCCATTGAGATGCAATCAGTTCGTTTCTTCTGAGGTCCTAAAACATCTGCTGAGGTGTCAGAGTCGCTGTTGTCGGATTGTTTGTCATTGACATCGCTGTTATCAGAATTGTCACTTGTCGCACCTTCTTTTCAATAATTATCTCCATCTTCCCTGCAGTCTATATAAGAGCAGTCAGTCAACAAATAACGCCAAAACCTCATCAAGTGGAGGCAGGGTGTACTCATGTGAAATCGGCCACTGTAATTTTTCTATGTAGCCGCCCTTCTTGATGCAAGTGGTCAAGCGCTGCTCAAGCTTGTGGATTCCGGTAGAATGAAAATATTTTGACTGTTTACGCAACCACTTTCGCACAGCCATTTGGACTCATTCGTTTTGGGAATTTTTTTATCCATGAAGAATTACTTCATGGATCCAAACATGAGGGGGCTGGATTATGCGCTGTCAGAGCTGAATGAAGGTTCGGCAGCGCTGTGAACTTCACCTGCTGCAAATTTTCCATGGTTAGCCGAGTCGTATGTGTCCGTGCGTTACCTTGCTGCAGAAGGACCCCGCTGGACAGAGCTCCTCGTCGTTGTGCGTGGATTGTAGAACGAAGAAAAGATTGTACATAGAAAATCAGAGTACATTGTACTATTCAGAACTACTCCCTTGGGCCCCCCCCCCCCCCTCGAAATGCACTAAAGGTGATCTTTCACAATTCCAGAAGACATTCAACAAAACCTTCCCAGCAGAGACTATACCTTTGGACTTATTTTTCCCTGGAGAGTCTGGATGCTTTCGTCGATTTCAGGACATTTCCACCCACTCTTACACCTTTCTCTGGTTAATACAACTGTCGTCCACTTCTCCAACATCCTCTTGTGAATGTCCACTGGTTTTTCTCATTCAGATCACAAGTAACGAATGACTGTCTGTTTCTCAACCTTGATGTAAAGACTCGGGGGAGCCGTACTTTTTTTAATGGCTTTAGTGCTACCACCTCTTTCGCAGAATGTCAACTACCACTTGGGTCTATCTGAATCTAGCTGAAACGGGTATCCACGTGTTTGCCAAGGAACGAAGTCCTTCGATATATATAGAATTCGACCAGGGGAGAAATTGCCATTACTTTTTGACTCATCGTCGTATATATTCCCTTCATTAAAAAGTAGTGTGAAATTCCCTACACCAAGTGAAAGAAGTCGAATCAAAGCGTTTCGGGCATGCCATTCTGCTCTTTCTTCGTCAGTTTTATTGTTCCTGGAATAAGGCTACAAATTGCATTTCGTGCACCTTGTTATGCTCTTTCATGCAATGACTTTCACTCCAGAAAGTCTCTATTTCCCTTATGTTCAGTTGATCCCACAGTGGAATAGTTTAAACAGTTTTCGTGCCATTGTGAGTGCAACACCAAAATTAAAAATTATATCAGGGACCCCTAATTGAATGGGGCAGACTTAAACACCCCGGCTATTGGCCAATCTCCAGTTCTTGACCAGTGAGATTGAAATTCATCATATTTTGTTCATCTATCAAATTTCATGCATTTCATCAACCTCTTTGCATACGAGGACCTTTTAATCGTTTTTTATGTCGATTCCCTTTGGGAGCCGTTTATGCACGCCCTTTGGAAGGCGTTCGTAAACGACATGCTTCCTCAGCAGTCGTGCATAGCAATCGCCCCGCTTCATCAGCTTCATTTACTGGCTAACGTTCTTGCAACAGGTGAGTTTTCCTAAGTTCTGATTTCCATTTTCTATATTAAATAAACGACACGACTTGATGTTCAATGATTCTTTAATTATGCCGAAACTCTGTTGGGTGGCCAATACTAGGTATTTCAGGATGTCGATGGAGCTTCACCCAGTTACTGGCCAACAAGTCAAAAAACTGGCTGCGAATGAGGTTTTTCATGGTCCCAGATGTTGGCCATACTTCCATTAGTGTGATAGGGTAGTACGTGCCCTTGATACATCCTTCAAAGGTATTCATGCCCCCTCCCCCATTCTTCTGCTCTCTTCCACCACCATTTACGCCCAGCAGGTGATATAAAAAGGAATTCAATTTTCGATTCGAGATCTTTATTCGCCTATCTATATTTAGGCCTATTTAGATGTTCGTCTCCCTCGCGACATTTCCGAGTCTGTGCCAGATGGTTGAGGGAAAACTCATTTAAAAAACGGCTGGATGAAGTCGGAAATTTCCTAAGAGTACATTTCGTCCGTATTTCACCCCTACCTTGTCACACAAAATATCAACTTCCCAGTGATCCTCTTTGTGCATGGCCATTCCACACTCCTTTCTACCCAGTTGAGCGAGCTCTATGTAAATCTGTAGGTAACTTCGGTGGTCCTCTACCCCCAACCTCAACCGAGAAGAACTTTGCTGGGGCGATCAGGTTTCCACGGGAGGCATAACTACATCCTGCATACAGAACTGCTTCCACGCATGTGGAACATTCCCATTGAACCGTGACAATGTGGATTACATGAGGTGCCTTGCTATCAAGGATGCATCCATCTCCATGCCATCCTCTCCGACCTTGAAAGACTTTCGCGAATTCATTGGAGAACAACTAACATCAACCAATGAACACGTCTAGAGACCATGGATGAGGTTTGGAAGGCGGTGAGGAACATGTATCATCATCTGGCTGGCATAAGTAGGACACATCCTCCCAATCCACTCCCTAGGCAGCGAAGTGAAACGCTCGCATCCACTTTGTGCGCAACGACAGGAGAAGTACCAGGGGAGTTGTATAAAATAGGTACGATCGAAGGGTGGAGCAATGGTGGAGCAGTGGAGCTGTATCTTATGTATTATATAACCATAATTTCATATGATTTAACCTCAGCATATCATTGATTTATATGAGTACTCAGTGAATTACCGTTGACTTATCGAGTCCACGATGGTTTGCATTGTCCACGTACCTTTATGAAACGATTTTTCGAATTGGAAAATTTTATGGCATGCATCTTGCATCATAAAATCCCCGTTTTAATTGACTCGAATCTCTCGTCATTACCGTTTTGCATCAGGGAGATCAATAGGGTCAGATGGAAGATTCCATTATGCCAACGTGTTTGGACACGCTATCTCCCGATGACAGATGGATTGTGCCGGCGACCTTTTTCTGTCCGTACTGACGCTGCGATTGCCAACCCTAACTATAGTTTCGCCCTCTCGTTGTTCACCGAGAAGGATCACAGGAAGACTTTCAACGTTGTTCCTGCAATAGCTGGTTACGTGAAAGTGTCGGAGTTCGTCAGGTGGGGATTCTACCTGGACGTCGATCCAAAGATTGCATTGACGTTGCAGAACAACATCGAAGAATTATCAAAGCTCATCGTTTGCGGTGCATTTTGCCGAGGGAAATGCAGCTTGAAGACCTTCTTCATCATCACCGAATGGAATGTAACCCTCCGTCCGCGACATCGTCATTGAACTCCTGGCAACGAATAATATTCCTCTCCCCCAAGTGTCTTCAAATGTCATGAGGAAATGAATTGACTGTGTCCCCTGCTGACGGCCGAATGTCTTTCGAACGTGGAATTTTTGATCTCGTGCTCTGAGCAGGTGTTATCCATCGACGATAAAGATTTCAACCCAAACCGAAAGAAGATGCTCAGTTATTTTAGGCGACTCTGGTCGTTCGAGTTCTTCCCGAAAAGACACATCCGCATCTACTTTTGAAATGGCGAAATGGGGTCGATATTTTACAGGGATCCGCGATGCTTGCATTTTTTGTCGTATAATCCTTCACAACTGGGAAAACGGAGACAATCCCTATGAGGAACACCGTTGATTTTCCCCCAACTGTCCATTGATTAGCGGACGCAACATCATAGATTTCCCATACGAGAACTCTTTCAATCCTGACGACGTTAGCACGGAAAAGGAAGGAGAGAAAATGATCGACGCTCTAAGCAGATGATTCCAACGACTTCCTTCAAATCGGGTAAGTTCGTGTCTCCCTTTTTCTTTTAGCGGGTAACGAATGAACTCTTAACTGATTTATTTCCTCGCCTACAGACGCTTCTTCAGAGCTGATCGTTGACGAAGACAAGGATTCCCACCATTCGTCAGGAGCAGTCGAACAAGGAGGGGAGAAATAAAATCAGTGTATTCGATCACCCTCGACTGCTGTATATGTATACAAACTGAAAACATATACAAACATTGTATACAAACGAATTGAAATTCATATGTTTATCTGTATAAACTTTGATTCATGCTTAATCGTATTAATAATCATCTCTCTTTCAAAACTATCTATTTTCAAACAAAATAAGGAAATGAATCACAAGCAGAATGTCTATGGAGCGGGCACCGCGAGCCATGTGAATTAATCTTTAGCAGCATATCATTATCAAAATGAGCTTGGTCTCCCCTATCGATAATACATCAGGGTTTTCACTTCATCCCAAAATGTTTCAACATTTCAGGATTCAATACATCTGACTGATGATCTGCTAATGGAAGACGGCTCGGAGTCAGAGCATAGACGCGTGGACTTCGAGCTGAGAGCAACACCCTGAAAGAAGTAATTTAACACACGTGTGCGTGAGGGAGAAAGTCAATAACACCTGGTGGCATGAGAGAAAAGAAGGGGGACCAGACACACTCATCTCTTCTGTTTTTTTCCCCCTCTCACTCCCTCTCTTCGCACGAGTGTGCATGCAAATAATGGATCGCCAGCATTGGTCATATACTGAGTGCGGGCGGCGATTTAGCAAAAAAGGGAATCGAGATCGACATCGACGCACACACCTCAATCAGGTACGATATTGTTTGATATCGTTATGCACGTAATAACCAACATTGTATATGATTACGATAGTGCTAATGGTTCTGTAGGAGGAGCGTCCTGTCTATCCATGCCCCCATTGCGAGAAACGTTTTTTTTTTAGAAAGGACAGGCAACTAAAGCGCTCTCTTCACTGTTTCATTCGCGCAACAGCACCGTTATATGCGACACCGCACAATCAAGGATTTCCTCTCGAGATTGCCATATACGATAACAATCACACTGGGATTCCGACAGTTCATGCTGTTGATTCACTCGAAAATAGACAATGCGAGAACGTCCAGGTATGTGATGCTAGTGCTACCGCATTTGTTTATTTTGCCTTGTCTGTGAAAATACAACCAATCCCTACACATGTTGCAGCTATCGACAATGACAAAAACGTCAATGAGCCCTGTCAGATGTGATTGCCATGGACAAAATAAAGAATTGCAGCGATGAATCGCCACCTGCCAAAGGACGAATCACCTCTCCTAAACCATCCACGAGTTTTGCAAAGCAAATCAACGTTAAAAAGTTCGTATATCTTGACGAAATTCCTCTTCATGAAACGATAAGACGCTTTATCTCTGTTTCGCATTAAAGAAAAAGAGGAGAAACAATTGTTCTTATAATTTCCTGATATTTCAGAACCGAGCGGAAAATTGTCCTCATTCCAAAAATGGACCATTCAGTCATCACTTCAATCTGAATCAACACATTCGTAATGTTCACCTTCCACCTAGACTGCACCCAGCAAACCAGGTTGGCGGAGGTTCAGATGTTCAAAAACGCATCGGACGTTTCACCCTTGAGGAGACAGCGGCGAATCGCGGTGCAGAAAATTACGCTTAACCCTTTCGGCGTCACCCCGAGTACGTACTCGTGATACCGTTCGGGCTCAATTAAATTTTTTTTTGACGAATTTATTTAGTTCGACATCTATTGAAGGAAACGAGATGATTTAGAACTAGCCTATGCTAGAGAGTGCCGCTAGGTGTAATTTCCGCTTTAACATAAGGTTTCCGTTTTTATCATGGTTTGTAGTGGCAAGTATGGCACCCCATAGGAAAGTTTGTGATCGTCTCAAGAGTGAATACATGGAAGATTTATTGGAGAATGGTTCACTTTCAGACTTGTCAAGTGATGATAGTGATATCAATAATTTTGCTGAAGAGTTTGCTGCTGATCATCAGTCATCTGATTGTGAAAGTGATGGAATAGAAGATGAGGCTGATCCCTCAACAAGTGCTCCAAACAACTTGCATTCAAAGCGACGCATCAAGAATAGTGATTTTGTGTTTGGTAACAGTGCGCCAAATCCACAAAAAATGGTGTTTATTGGAAATCCTGGACTGAGAATAGACTTGCCTGATTCAATGACAGCAGTGGACTACTATGAACTGTTCATGCCTGATGATATCTTGGAAGTGATTGTTTCTGAAACGAACAAATATGCCTCTCGATGTCTGTTTTCTGCAGAGCTTTCAGAACAATCCCAGCTCAAAAGATGGCATGAAACTTCTGTCCGTGAAATAAGAATTCTCATGGCTATGATCTTATTCATGGGTATCATCAAGAAACCCACCATAAAAATGTATTGGACAGATGTGCTTTTGAGTACACCCTCATTTGGGAAGATCATGTCCATAAATAGATGTTATCTCCTCTTGAAGTTCCTCCACTTCTCTGACAATGAGAAACAAGTTCCTGGAGATAAACTCCATAAAATCAGGCCAGTACTTGATCATTTGAAGACTACATTTAGAAGCATATATGAGCCTGAAGAAGACCTGCCTGTCGATGAGTCACTCATGTTGTACAATGGACGCTTGCATTGGAAGCAGTACGTACCGAATAAGGCAGCAAAGTGGGGAATCAAGTCCTATGAATTGTCAGTCTGTTGGCAAAGCCAGAGGTTATATTGTGGACTTCAATGTCTACACTGGCAAAAGCAATGACCCATCCAACATACCTGTCAACGAAAAGGCAGTCCTGGACCTCTTGGACTCATCAAAATTGAGTGGAAAGGGAATAAAAATTTATATTGACAGATTTTACTCTAGTCCGAGCCTGTTCAATAAATTGCTTGATATTGGTTTCAATGCTTGTGGAACGGTGTTAGCAGGAAGAAAGGGCATGCCAAAGGACCTAGAGAAAACAAAGCTGAAACGAGGTGACGTAATCACAAAATGCTGTGGTTCGCTGATGGCTCTCAAATGGAAAGAAAAGAGGGATGTATACATGTTGAGCAATTTTCATGATGCCACTGTTGTTGAAACTGGGAAAGAGAACAGAACAATAAAGGAGAAAGTAAAAAAACCCCACGTAGTGCTGGAGTATAACATGAATATGGGTGGGGTTGATGTGTAGGATCAGATGGTAGATACTTATCCATGTACCAGGAGGACAATGAAGTGGAACCACAAGTTCTTTTGGCACATGATTGATATATGTGTATTCCAGGCATACAAGATGAGCTGAATCAACGACTTCAATGAGCAAAGGGCATTATTGGATTTCCGCACCAAGCTCATCAGGGAGATGATTGAAAAGCACAAGGGGAAGGAAATCCTCTTGCCCAGCCCTGGTAAAGCAACAAGAAAGAGAAAAAGAGAACTTACTTCGTCTCAGATCCATATTCTTACACGTATTCCACCAGCTGCAAACAAAAAAAGCCAACAAGATGCTGCAGGGCGTGCCGAACCAGAAGAGAGACACGCTTTGAGTGTGTGAAGTGCGGAATTCCCCTTCCTCATGATGATTGTTTCCAAACTTGGCATTCGTAACAAATCTACGTGAAGAAGCTACATGAAAAATTGTCATTATTTTATAATATGAAATTAAAGTCTTTCATGAAAGTTTGGTGAGTTTATATTCAATAGCTTTAGCATTGCTAGTACTTTCGGCGAATGTCTAAAAAAAAGTTGAACACCGTGGGGAGCGCACATCCATCTGGAAGAGACGCCGAAAGGGTTAAAATTTGCGTACCGCTCACGGAGATATTGTAGCGGGCCGCCGCCCTTCCAGTCATGTCGTCCAGGGAAAGGAAAATGAGGCATACTGATTGAGGAGACGGACAGAAGTCAGTACGATAAGCTGAGGGGAAAAGGGAAAAACGTATGAGGGGACATTATCCCAGGGATGCCGGATCTGGATCACCATCCGCGCTCTTCCAGAGGTGACCTCTGGAAGATCTGAAAGATATTGTGATCCGGATCACAATATCTTTCGGACTTCCCTGTCCAGAAAACACAGGGCACCACCAAGGGTTTATCAGACAACCTCACTTCCAAAACCATTGGTTGGACAGGTACATGTTCGGAGATACGGACCCAGAAATTAATGGAGATGATTTTGTCGTCGAATGCTTTCCCCAATGAGAACTGTTCCTGGGAATTGGACAACCAATGGTCTCGAGCTACAACCCAAGAATCCCTCCTCCAGGAACCTCCTCTGGAACCTGAGGAAGAAGCAAGAACTTCGTCCGAGAAGTTCAGTCCCGAGTTGAGCGAGGGGACTCGGCCCTGCCCTTGATCGTGGAGTTTTCCCTCTCAGTCCGACCGGAGTGTTAGTGTCCTAGCTCGACCCTTAAGAGTAGGTCTCCCCGATGAATTCGCAAATTTTCTCTCTCTCTCTCCCTCTCTCTTACGCGCGTTCGCCTAGGGAACCGGATAGGTCCTTATTTGTTGTCTGTGAACCTCGTGTGCTAACCAACATTTTTGCTTCTTTATATTTTGAGTACTTTTTTTTGGAAAACTTGGTGACATTTAAAAACTTCTGTAATAAATGTAGGTATCAAACTCGGTTGTGGGATATTCCTTTCTCGGCCGTGAACAGGCACAAACCTTTCCTCCTGATTGAAGGAAGAGATTCTAAAAAGGTAATTGTCAGGCGCGGGACGCAAAAAAGCGAAATTGATTGACTATTTGTTTTCTGTAACAACCTGCTGCAGCTTCCCGTGCCTGTGACATTTTGGCGCAGTCGGTAGGATACACATTTTGATGGGCTGGGAAAACCCTGATCAAAATTTGTGGAGAAAAACAAATTTAATTTACGGTAAAAAGGTTTGCAACAGGTAAAGCTTATCGAAATTGTCAAGTCCTGTTACAAGAAAGGAGTATCAGAAGTGAGTCCCTGCTGTTCTTGGGAGTAAAATTGCAACGGTAATAATGGCGGAAGCGAAGGATATTTCAACTCTACATTCGGATATTTTGAGGTCCATTCCAGAGTTTTATGGTGAAAAGGGATCAATCCCCGCGAGAGAATTCACAGAAAAAGTTAAACAGGCAAAACTTTGGTGGGATGGGAGGATCAGGTTGCAATCGCAATCGTCAGGCTGAAGGTCACAGGACCAGCCCGTTCTTTCCTCGCGGCGGACCCCAAGGCAAAGGATGCCACGAAACTAGAAGACATCCTTGAGATCTTGATAGCCCAATTCGAGAGAAAGGAGGATCTCACCACGTTATATCACGAACTAGCCAGAATGGCTCAATATTCAAATGAGACCATGGAAGATTGGGGAGCCAGGATAAAGAAAATAGGGGCTTGATTTCTCAGCATCACGACGGATTCCACACTGTTAAGATAGATGCTGCAAAGTAAATTTGAGCAGGGGGCCAGAAGCGTGAACATGAGGAGATTTTTGAGATGGAGGAAATACGACTCTTTTGACGATATGGTCGCAGCGGCAGACCAAGAAGAACGAACTGACAGGCCAATGGAGAGGCCTGGTGTTTTCGGCGCTGCTTGAGTGCAACGTGAATTTGTTCCCGTGGGACGTACACCCCAAAAACTTCAGCCACAACGAACATTTTTCACACCCGAAGGACGTCAGCCACCAAATCAGCAGTGGAATCGACCGTCTCCTCCTCCTCGAAACGATTCGATGTTCAATGTGGCAGGAAAAGACGTTTGTGTCACCGCATGACTATCCTCTAAAGCAGTGGTTCCCAACCTCTGGTCGCGACCCAAATCAAGGTCGCAGGGGTCCTCAGAATAAAAAAAATTTTTTGCAAATGCACCATATTTCATTATGAAAATTGTACTATACATATTTAAATTGTATCATAAGCCTGAGAGTCGGGAGGCCCTGTTGGTGGCCAATTTAGGGTCCCAGGGAAAAAGGTTGGGAACCACTGCTCTAAAGTATGTTGCAATCCGACTGGTGTTGTGGAAGGACAGGATTTGCTCGCTGCCTTAGGTGCCAAGTTAGATTTCAAAGAAAGTTCATTGACCTATGGAAGAGTCAAGCTGCCATTTCAGAATGCCGTAATGGGGCGAGATCATGCGATGGGCACCGTCCGTAAGGGTCTGCGACAGATGCCTGGGAGACGGAAAGGGCTTGTGAGGGAAAGGAAAAATAATGAAGGGAACATGAGAATTAAGCCGAGTTCATACTCGTGCTGTACAGCTGCTGGATGCTGTGTGCAGTATACGGCTGCAGTACGTAAACGGACAGCAAAGCTGCACGTTGCTTCCAGCAGATGCCGCACTGCATTTTCAAAATGGCATGATCGGCCTAGTTGAAGTCTCTATTATAATTCCATGCAAAATCCTATCCAGCACGCGTTCCTGATAGACTGCAATCCTGCTGCGCAGCTAGGAAACTGCTGTACAGCAGCTGGATGCGGCATACCGTCCAGCAAAGAGAATGTGCAGTACTGCATGCTGGATTGAATAGAAATCATTCCTATTTTTGAGTCTGCTGGATGCAGCAATTTTGTATTTTCAGCCTACTCAATTACCAACCACTTATTTTGCTGATTTTCTCGATTGCTGAATGCTCAAGTGAAAAAGAGGAATGATGTTATTCATCAGATACAATTATTTTTGTCAGTGTTCCACGGTATAAAAATATTAATTGCTGTTTTTTAAATTGCTTTCCACGACTGATCACTGCGGATGCTTCATGTCTTTAGAAAAATTAGATTATTCGCTGCCTACACTTGCTAATGTGAGAAAAGCATCATCAAGACTCTCATTTGCAGTTGTAGGTATGGGGTTACGACAGGCGTCATGACCCACGCTCATTGTCGGGACAAGGCTCTCACTTGAATATATGCTACAAGACCACACTCGCGTCCCGCGAGATTCGCCTTTGCGGTGACAAAATTTCGAAATACATGGAGAATTCCGGGTTGATGATTAGGCTTTCTGTTCCAATGAATACGGACGCTCTCGCCCTCCATTCAACTATCCCCATGATGAACGTGCGAGCGCACGCCACTCCATGCTTGCCTAGACCACACACCCACACTTCATAACATTAAAATTACTATTTTTTTTATATTTCTAAGTTAAAATATGCACAAACGCATCTACTCATCAAGAGCTTGCGATTGATGTATCACATGTACCATTCGACGGCGCGGCGCGTACTGCACCCAACATCAAGCAGAACGACCCCACCATAAGTAGCAGCGAGGAGGCTACCCACCTTTGATTTAGGGTGAAAGGGCTGAATGGATGGATGACTATTTAGATTGGGCTGTCCCAAGCATCGAAAATTTTCAGAGCTCAACTGCCATCCAGCATGCTGCATCCAGCTGTAGTACAGCATTTTCCTTGCTGTATTGCAGGTTTGCAGTCCAGCAACGGAGCATGCTGGATTGAATCTTTCGTCCAGCATGCAGTTGCAGCATCCAGCAGCTGTACAGCACGAGTATGAACTCGGCCTTAGTCAAGGGCAAGGGCGGACACCGTTGGGGCTGACCCGAAGCTGAAGCTAGCCCCCTCCCCAGCACCAAGAGCTGAAGCGGGTACCCGATCTCTCAGAGGCCCCGCCCATTTCCCAGACTATGCAACACCACGTCGCCGCGCTCTGTATTCCTTTACACTAAGCTGCAGTACCTACCTAACGGGATAGATGGCAGGTAACTCCCGTTAGCCTTGACGCTCTTGTTATGTCGCGAGTATTTGCCCTGCATTCCATGGCCAGGTAGTGACGACCAACCAGTTGAAACAACTCATGGCCTCTGCAGTCAGAAGAAAAATATGATGAAGGGATTCACCCAAAAGGGGAGCAATTTCTGCAAGGGTAGAATTATGAACACAATAACGGCTTTGTGGGGCATGATCGCCAGTTTCGCCATCATCTGGATATGTGCGAGACTACAGTTGGCGGAGTTCTCCTCAGGGTGAGAGATGTCCACTGCAGGGACATCTGCCCCTGCCCATCTGCTGACTGCCCCAATATCTCCTTGGCACGCGTGCCAAGGAGATATTGGGGCTGATAATTTTCTCTCTCTCTCTCTCTCTCTCTCTCATTATCCTCTCTCTTATTCAAAAATCTTAAAAGTTTTTAAGTGGAAGTTCCATGATTCGTTGAGAGTCATCATATGTGTTATGGATTCATCTGGAATGGGATGGTACTCTGAAGGTAATCAGGGGTGCTTGAAATGACTGTGAACACATTTTCTGGAATAACAGTTTATTCATTTCTTCATGGACTGATATCAGCACGGTATTCTAAAGGAATTTGAAACGTAAAAAAAAGTCATGCTGTCCTGAATAAAGCAACTAATGGGGAAAAAAGGAATTAATACGAAAAAGCAAAATCTTGTTGCAAAAAAACGACTGGGTTGCATGCCAATATGTAACAATGAACGAAAAGAAAATAATTAGAAAAAATACAAATAATTATACAGGAGGAAAATCCATGCAGGAAAAAAGGAGACTCCAAACCAAGAGAAAAAATAAAATAAAATCATAAAAATATATCAAAGGAAAAATATTAACAAACGAAAAAAACCCAACACTTGAAAAAAGAGTCATAACAAACGAAACGAAAATGATGAAAAAAAAAATTAATTGTACAGTTGCAAATCCCATGCATGGCAAAAAAGAGACCCCAAACAAAATCAGCAATAAATAAATAAAAACGGAAAAACGATTGCGAAGAAAGATCTATACTTGAAGGGAATAGAAAACTTAAAATAAAACCAAAGGAAAGCCATAGGCTAGAACAGTCACTAGGCAGAAGCGGATTCCAGGAGGGGACGAGGTAGCAAAAATAAATAAAAATAAAAATATTAATATCATATAAATAAATTCATATTTTTATTTCATTTATTATTTGCTTTTTCATTTAAAGAGTATTTATGTATATATAAATGCAATGCCTTAAAAAAAAAAGAGAATGCCAAAAGTACTTCATCACATGGATCAACGTCAAAGGAATGAAAAAAATCTCAAAAAGGAAAGAAATATTTCATGGCCTAGAACCAATTCTTGCGCACTAAGTCAAGTCAAAAGTGAAGATCTACATGGTATTTACTCTAGGAAGTCGTTCAAAGAAAAATGTGGGGTCGAAGTAAAAAAATGAAAAGAAGAAATTCTCTTGCGCAAACAAACTAGTGTCAAGGAACAAATAGCGAAGTCTCGCTTCACAGAGATAGGTAGTACAGGGTGATTCTTTCGTTTTAGTACCCTGCCTGAGTTATTCACGTTTTTTAGGGTACTAACACGAAAGAATCACCCTGTATAACATATACTCTTCTGTAGGGAAAAAAAAAATTACTAGCATGGTCTCGATACGAATATGCAGACAGTTAACAGTCCAAAATCGTATCAAAGTTTCGGAAGAGAGGCGGAATGTTCATCAGTTTCCGATAATATTGAAGAGCTTCCACAAATTGAAAACGAAGCGCCGACCATAAAGCAGAGAAATGCAGTGTCCAATGAAACACTTGCCAATGCATTGGGAGGGGACCCTTCAGATCTAGAGGAAACGCACCTAACTGGAAAAGCAAAGTCAGGTGTTTACCAGTTGAGTGCAGCAGATTGGGAGCACTTGTGGAATAACGTTGATTGTCTGGGGGGAAGATTCAAAAATGGATCGTATCAAGGCATCCTTCTAAATCCTTTGTATGAAAGTGGCTTGAATCCATACTGTACATTTGCCTTTAAGAAGCACCGAGCACAAATATCTCCACCGACCTTTCGTGCTTATATATATTGCATGCGTTCGGAGTGTACAATAAAGGGAACCTTGACGAGTACAGAGGACAAGAAAGTACAAGTATCTTTCAAGGGGGATATTCGACACAACTTTCGTAAGGAAAAAGCTCGTCCAGTCAGAGGAAGAGAGAGAGATAATTTACGAGAGCTCTTCGAAGCAGGGACTAAGCCGCTTCAAATGTATAGGAAAATGCAGTCTAGAGCTGACTTAGAAGCCATTCGGCACGGGAATGTCTCAGGATTCGGAAGATCGGTGAAAGTATTTCAAAAAATTTCCAGTGAAGCGCGGCTATCGAAAAGATCTGCCAATGAAGTTCACGACAGCCTTGAGAGGTGTCGTCAGGATTGGAATGAACAGACAGCTGGAAAACGCGTTAAAGGTTTCCTACAAGTTCACGGAGTCCATCCGATAATTTTAATATTCTTTACTGAAACGAGCGTGAGGCTCTTCCACGACCTTGCGCCTAAACAAGTTTTATTTTGGGATGCTACTGGTAGTGTCACGAAATCAATTCCGGGCGAGAAACGGTTGCTCTATTACGAAATGTCCACAACGCACCCAGATGGAAAATCACCAGCCATCTACATTACGTCAATGTTATCTTCTTCTCATTCTGTATTCTTGATCTCAGTGTTGAAAGTTTCTAATAGTTTGAGTTAATGGAAGTCGGAGAAACTCTAAGGCGAACATCCAGGTTATGCAGTAGAATTAATAATATGAAACTGGAATCACAGTGGACGCAACAGCCATCTTTGGATGCGTCCTTTGCGAATGAAATTGAAGCTGATTTTGATTTATAGGACGAAGTCTTCCCTGTTGGAACGGATGAAACTAGTTTATTGAAGGCAAGTGAGAAACTCTCTGAAGTGCAGGGACTGGCAACATCAGTAGGAAACGAGTTCTATGTCTGGGCTTTAGAAAGCAAACAAAGAGTTGAGGATGAAATCCTGAAGAATGGCGACAATGAACTTCTTCCGGATGAAATTGCCAATGAATGGTACTGTCCGGATCTCGCGAAGGTACTCATCAATTCCTATCTCACAACCAATGTCATCTGGTCTTCAATGCCACTGGGGAACTTATTATGGCACTTCAAAGCTTCTCATCAATTCACCTAGTAGGTATTACCCAAATGTGTGATATAGGGAGTACAACGAATTTTCCGAGAAGCACAAGTCATCAAGAGAGGAGATTTAGAACCCTGAAGGAGAGTACCCTGCGTGCAGACAAGGGATGGAGATTGGTTGAATTCGTTAAACTCTTGGAAGACGTGGAATCATCACTCAGCGCTGCTAGGCAGTGCCTGCGGGAAGAAAAAGCGGGGAGAAGGATCCCGTGTGCCATCAAGAAAGTCATCGAGGAGGCTTGGGGAAAAGGGAAGAAGCACGGCGGGATAATTACAGTAGGTTACTATCAAGTTCCTCCATGAAGGAAAATGGCACCCTTGATTCAGGTGGAGAAGGCCATGAGATGATGGGATGATGGGCACGATCGAAAAAGACTGGAAAAATCATCGGTGCTAAGTAAGTCGATATTTTCGAGGGCGTCGAATACACAAGCCCCTAATAAGTTTCGTAGTTTCAGGAAGAGCATGAAATACAGAAAGCTCGTCTTCATTCCTCCTTGAATTGAACCCGTCCTTAATCAGTGTCATGAAGACTGCAGAAATCCATGACGAGTTACCGGACCTGGCAATCCCCAAGGTGCCTATTACAGTTACAGTTGCAGCGTTCTTGGAACAGTCTTTTAGGAAAGTACAGCTCAGAATGATTATATCCATGTCCAGGAACCCGTCAATAGTCACTCTGGGGATGTCCGGGTTATATGGGCATGCTTAAAATGTCATCTGATTCTTCTTCTTCTTCCACTACTTTTTCTTCAAACTAGGAATTTGGTCAGTGATTACGCTTGTAAGGAATGTCGGTATATTATTCCTGTAGTAGAGGCATGACCTTTTACAAGAATATGCTGGAGAGGTTATAGGAACTATGAAGTTAAGAAAATCATGTTGGAGAATTGCAAAGAATCATTTTGACTGACGGAAATTTGCTATAGTTCTCTGTTGTTTTGTTATTTATGGTGAACAATACTGGAAACTAATATTTACAAGAAAAATGCATTTTTAGTTCGCTTCACAATGTCTTAATGCACATTTTCTCTCTCTGGCCGCTTCATGCGGTACCGATTTTCGACCTATTAATTTAATTTCTTCCATTGATTGGGTTGAGGCCATGAAAGTTTGTTTTCCTAGTTGAGAGTCAATTGATTTCAAATTTCATTCATCTATAAAGTCAGGCAGGAATATTGTCATTCGGCGTCTTTGGGTATCAATGTAGTTGTTATGAAAAAAATTCATTCATTCATTTAAAACAAAATGCACTCACCTATATTGAAACAAGAGATGAGGAAATGGCGTAACAATATCATAGAAGGCACCCTCTTCTCCCACACCTTGGAAATTCGATGATTTCTTACTGTGACGACTCACTCCAAGTTGTTGAAGGATTCAACTCTTCCAACTCATGAAGTGATTTAATACCAGAGCAGTGAATCCAAATAAAGGAAGATGGGGCCTTGAAGGATAGGGGGAAGGTTTACAGAACAGCCGTAGTTCTCCTGGGTATTCAATGTGTCTTTGACTACTAAGACATGGAATATAGCATGCCTGCACAGGAAGCCAAGTGAGACCCAGTTTCTTTGCAACCAGAAGACGGTGATTTCCCTCTGTTAAAAGTGCGGTGTCGTTATCCTTGCATATTGCAAGGACAGGTAATTCTTTAAATCCCTCAGCCAATATACTTTTCTTTAAATCTTCAACATGGTTTTCTCCTCTGAAATAGTTTCTGGTAACCTCCCTATCATATTCTCGAAAAGGCCACGCCTCTACTACAGGGATAATATACAGACAGTCCATACAAGTGTAATCACGACCCAAATTCCTAATGTAATACTTGATTTCTTGCAGTGCTTTCCTTGAAAAATTCGCACTGCGTTTCAGCGGAACATAATGGCCTGTTTGCACGTCTGAAATGTGCAGATCGAGACCTAGACTTAATGGTTGTCGAGTTGGAACAGCGGTTGGGGGAAGAAAAACGTGCATCAGAAGTAAACAATCGGATCCAGTCAATGACCATAATTTGACTGTTATGTTATATTTCTCAGCAAAAGACATGATAACAGTGTCATCTCCGTAACAACTTTCCCGACTCATGGCCTTTAAATAACGTTCATATAAGTGCTCGTCAGGTGTCGTGCTGACATCTTTCCCTCCTACATTCCGCACAAACAAAACACGCGGTTCATTAATTCCAAGAACTATAGGAGTCTCTCGCATATATTCAACTAAAGCTTGTCTAAGAGCGATAGCGCTTGAGAAATCGGGATCATCCAGGCTGTAACATCTCGCACCTACGATTAAGGAATGAAAAAGACAAGCTCCATCCATCGGAACCTCTTCTATTTCTTCTAAGCCTAAATCAAAATAGCTGACTGCATGCTCATCCCAATTCACAACTGCATAGGCACAATATAACCGGAATCGTTCGAGTACATCTTCCCTAATATCATCAAGTGATAAATTCCGAATTTCACTTAATCCATACATCATTGTATGCACACCGCAGGAGGTGTTGTCAGTCTGCTTCCGGCACGAGACACTGCGAACAGAGAAGCCAGGATACCTGGCAACTAACAGTCCTAGGATCTCATTCTCTAAATCTTCATCCCCGTAAGAATCGTAATAGCGAATTTCAGCACCACTACCATCAATAACACCTAAAGTCCAGTGTGCAGATCTGCAGAAAGGAAGAAGCCATATCTCATTTCTGGAAACGTTATAGTCTTTAAGAATATCTGCTAGTCTTGAAAGGTGCGTGTTAGACAATGGCAATGGATCTGCAACCCTGAATACTTGAAGGGAGTGAGACTTCCTAATCATTTGGTTCAAGAAATTCGCGACGATTTCGGTGCAGACCTATTTCGCTTCGATTGCAGAGGCTGGTTTATTGTGTGGCATAAAAGATAGTAAAAGCTCTAGATCATCGATGCTACAAGAAGAATCCAGATGACATTTGAGGCATGCCCATGTAACCCGAACATCTCCAGAGTGACTAATCACACGACTCGGCACTGACGGAATTCTAAAAATGGACGTCACTACCATCAATAACACCTAAAGTCCAGTGTGCAGATCTGCAGAAAGGAAGAAGCCATATCTCATTTCTGGAAACGTTATAGTCTTTAAGAATATCTGCTAGTCTTGAAAGGTGCGTGTTAGACAATGGCAATGGATCTGCAACCCTGAATACTTGAAGGGAGTGGGACTTTCTAATCATTTGGTTCAAGAAATTCGCGACGATTTCGGTGCAGATCCATTTCGCTTCGATTGCAGAGGCTGGTTTGTCGTGTGGCATAAAAGATCGGAAAAGCTCTAAAGCATCGTTGCTACAAGAAGAATCCAGATGACATTTGAGGCATGCCCATGTAACACGAACATCTCCAGAGTGACTAATCACACGACTCGGCACTGACGGAATTCTAAAAATGGACGCAATCATTCTGAGCTGTTCTTTCCTGAGAGATTGTTCCAAGAACGCGGCAACTGTAATTGTAATAGGCGCCTTGGGGATTGCCAGGTCCGGTAACTCGTCATGGATTTCCGCAGAGACTTCATGACACTGATTAAGGACGGGTTCAATTGAAGGAGGAATGAAGACAGAAACGAGCTTTCTGCGTTTCAGGCTCTTCTTCAATTGCAACACTTTCGTGGGATGCCTTGTCTCCTGGCGCTCTAAAATGTCGGCATGAAAGGCATCAGTGACGTTCTCTCTCTTCTTCGAACGAGCCAATGTTGTCCTGTTGATCTTCTCTGGACTAGCGTGTATCTCAATGGGTGTCATTTTCCTTCTTGGAGGAACTTGATACTTACCTACTGTAATTATCCCGCCGTGCTTCTTCCCTTTTCCCCAAGCCTCCTCGATGACTTTCTTGGTGGCACTGGACTAGCGTGTATCTCAATGGGTGTCATTTTCCTTCTTGGAGGAACTTGATACTTACCTACTGTAATTATCCCGCCGTGCTTCTTACCTTTTCCCCAAGCCTCCTCGATGACTTTCTTGGTGGCACACGGGATCCTTCTCCCCGCTTTTTCTTCCCGCAGGCACTGCCTAGCAGCGCTGATGAGTGATGATTCCACGTCTTCTTTCAAGAGTTTCACGAATTCATCCAATCTCCATCCCTTGTCTGCACGCAGGGTACTCTCCTTCAGGGTTCTAAATCTCCTCTCTTGATGACTTGTGCTTCTCGGAAAATTCGTTGTACTCCCTATATCACTTACACATTTGGGTAATACGTATTGGGTGAATTGCTGAGAACCTTTGAAGTGCCGTAATAAGTTCCCCAGTGGCATGGAAGACCAGATAACGATGGTTGTAAGGTAGGAATTGATGAGTACCTTCGCGAGATCCGGACAGTACCATTCATTGGCAATTTCATCCGGAAGAAGTTCATTGTCGCCATTCTTCAGAATTTCATCCTCAACTCTTTGTTTGGTTTCTAGTGCCCAGACGTAGAACTCGTTTCCTTCTGATGTTGCCAGTCCCTTCTCTTCAGAGAGTTTTTCACTTTCCTTCAATAAACTAGTTTCATCCGTTCCAACAGGGAAGACTTCGTCGTTTAAGTCAAAATCAGCATCAGTTTCATTCGCAAAGAACGCAACCGAAGATGGCTGTTGCATCCACTGTGACCCCGGTTTCATGTTATTAATTCTACTGCATAACCTGGATGTTTCGCGTAAGAGATTCTCCGACTTCCTATTACTCAAGAGAACATAAAAAAGGAGGCGAAGAATTTCACTCGCCTCCGATAATGTCTTAACATTAACCAACAAGCTGCATGCATAGAGAGGAAATTGAAGCCGCTTTCTAGGAAAGAATTTTCCGACATCTTTCCTTAGGTCCTTCATAACGTGCCCCAAGCATGCGTGGATGTTTGTTAAAAGGAGTTCCTTCTCCTCTGCCTGTCCGTTCACTATTCGCCACCATCGCCTAATATACCCTCGAAGAGACTCATTATTAAAAACTTTCAACGCTGAAATCAAGAATACCATAGCCCTATCACTAGTTATCAAATAAGGTCGCGCCACTCTATTCCAACCATAAATGGTCTTCTCTGCTTGACGCAATGCCGTCAGCCAATACGTCACTTCATTTACAGAATGAGAAGAAGATAACATTGACGTAATGTAGATGGCTGGTGATTTTCCATCTGGGTGCGTTGTGGACATTTCGTAATAGAGCAACCGTTTCTCGCCCGGAATTGATTTCGTGACACTACCAGTAGCATCCCAAAATAAAACTTGTTTAGGCGCAAGGTCGTGGAAGAGCCTCACGCTCGTTTCAGTAAAGAATATTAAAATTATCGGATGGACTCCGTGAACTTGTAGGAAACCTTTAACGCGTTTTCCAGCTGTCTGTTCATTCCAATCCTGACGACACCTCTCAAGGCTGTCGTGAACTTCATTGGCAGATCTTTTCGATAGCCGCGCTTCACTGGAAATTTTTTGAAATACTTTCACCGATCTTCCGAATCCTGAGACATTCCCGTGCCGAATGGCTTCTAAGTCAGCTCTAGACTGCATTTTCCTATACATTTGAAGCGGCTTAGTCCCTGCTTCGAAGAGCTCTCGTAAATTATCTCTCTCTCTTCCTCTGACTGGACGAGCTTTTTCCTTACGAAAGTTGTGTCGAATATCCCCCTTGAAAGATACTTGTACTTTCTTGTCCTCTGTACTCGTCAAGGTTCCCTTTATTGTACACTCCGAACGCATGCAATATATATAAGCACGAAAGGTCGGTGGAGATATTTGTGCTCGGTGCTTCTTAAAGGCAAATGTACAGTATGGATTCAAGCCACTTTCATACAAAGGATTTAGAAGGATGCCTTGATACGATCCATTTTTGAATCTTCCCCCCAGACAATCAACGTTATTCCACAAGTGCTCCCAATCNTCTCTGGACTAGCGTGTATCTCAATGGGTGTCATTTTCCTTCTTGGAGGAACTTGATACTTACCTACTGTAATTATCCCGCCGTGCTTCTTACCTTTTCCCCAAGCCTCCTCGATGACTTTCTTGGTGGCACGCGGGATCCTTCTCCCCGCTTTTTCTTCCCGCAGGCACTGCCTAGCAGCACTGATGAGTGATGATTCCACGTCTTCTTTCAAGAGTTTAACGAATTCACCCGAACTCCATCCCTTATCTGTATGCAGGGTACTCTCCTTCAGGGTTCTAATTCTCCACTCTTGATGACTTGTGCTTCTCAGAAAATTCGTTGTATTCCCTATATCACTTACACATTTGGGTAATACGTACTGGGTGAATTGCTGAGAAGCTTTGAAGTGTCGTAATAAGTTCCCCAGTGGCATGGAAGACCAGATAACAATGGTTGTAAGGTAGGAATTGATGAGTACCTTCGCGAGATCTGGACAGTACAATGCATTGGCAATTTCATCCGGAAGAAGTTCATTGTCGCCATTCTTCAGAATTTCATCCTCAACTCTTTGTTTGGTTTCTAGTGCCCAGACGTAGAACTCGTTTCCTTCTGATGTTGCCAGTCCCTTCTCTTCAGAGAGTTTTTCACTTTCCTTCAATAAACTAGTTTCATCCGTTCCAACAGGGAAGACTTCGTCGTTTAAGTAAAAATCAGCATCAGTTTCATTCGCAACGAACGCAACCGAAGATGGCTGTTGCATCCACTGTGACCCCGGTTTCATGTTATTAATTCTACTGCATAACCTGGATGTTTCGCGTAAGACGTTCTCCGACTTCCTTTTACTCAAGAGAACATAAAAAAGGAGGCGAAGAATTTCACTCGCCTCCGATAATGTCTTAACATTAACCAATAAGCTGCATGCATAGAGAGGAAATTGAAGCCGCTTTCTAGGAAAGAATTTTCCGACATCTTTCCTTAGGTCCTTCATAACGTGCCCCAAGCAAGCGTGGATGTTTGTTAAAAGGAGTTCCTTCTCCTCTGCCTGTCCGTTCACTATTCGCCACCATCGCCTAATATGCCCTCGAAGAGACTCATTATTAAAAACTTTCAACGCTGAAATCAAGAATACCATGCGTGGATGTTTGTTAAAAGGAGTTCCTTCTCCTCTGCCTGTCCGTTCACTATTCGCCACCATCGCCTAATATACCCTCGAAGAGACTCATTATTAAAAACTTTCAACGCTGAAATCAAGAATACCATAGCCCTATCACTAGTTATCAAATAAGGTCGCGCCACTCTATTCCAACCATAAATGGTCTTCTCTGCTTGACGCAATGCCGTCAGCCAATACGTCACTTCATTTACAGAATGAGAAGAAGATAACATTGACGTAATGTAGATGGCTGGTGATTTTCCATCTGGGTGCGTTGTGGACATTTCGTAATAGAGCAACCGTTTCTCGCCCGGAATTGATTTCGTGACACTACCAGTAGCATGGAGATAAAAGCCTCTGAAGAGACCCATCGAAATCGTGACCTTTGACCCTACTTTCTGGCCACACCGGTGACCTTAGAGTCTCGAAAAGTGGCTCTTGGGCCCTCTTTCGAGGTCCCTAACAATAATTATAGAGCGAAATTTTGATCCAGGGGGGTCAATTTTTATCTTTTATATGTACCTTAAGAAGAGCCTGAAACGCAGAAAGCTCGTTTCTGTCTTCACTCCTCCTTCAATTGAACCTGTCCTTAATCAGTGTCATGAAGACTGCCGAAATCCATGACGAGTTACCGGACCTGGCAATCCCCAAGGCGCCTATTACAATGACATTGGAAGCGTTCTTGGAACAGTCTCTTAAGAAAGAACAGCTCAGAATGATTGCGTCCATTTTTAGAATTCCGTCAGTGCCGAGTCGTGTGATTAGTCACTCTGGAGATGTTCGGGTTACATGGGCATGCCTCAAATGTCATCTGGATTCTTCTTGTAGCATCGATGATCTAGAGCTTTTCCGATCTTTTATGCCACACGATAAACCAGCCTCTGCAATCGAAGCGAAATGGATCTGCACCGAAATCGTCGCGAATTTCTTGAACCAAATGGTTAGAAAGTCCCACTCCCTTCAAGTATTCAGGGTTGCAGATCCATTGCCGTTGTCTAACACGCACCTTTCAAGACTAGCAGATATTCTTAAAGACTATAACGTTTCCAGAAATGAAATATGGCTTCTTCCTTTCTGCAGATCTGCACACTGGACTTTAGGTGTTATTGATGGTAGTGGTGCTGAAATTCGCTATTACGATTCTTACGGGGATGAAGATTTAGAGAATAAGATCCTAGGACTGTTAGTCACCAGGTATTCTGGCTCCTCTGTTCGCAGTGTCTCGTGCCGGAAGCAGACTGACAACACCTCCTGCGGTGTGCATACAATGATGTATGGATTAAGTGAAATTCGGAATTTATCACTTGCTGATATTAGGGAAGATGCACTCGAACGATTCCGGTTCTGGATGATCCCGATTCTCAAGCGCTATCCGCTCATAGACAAGCTTTAGTTGAATATATGCGAGAGACTCCTATAGTTCTTGGAATTAATGAACTACGTGTTTTGTTTGTGCGGAATGTAGGAGGGGAAGATGTCAGCACGACACCTGACGAGAACTTATATGAACGTTATTTAAAGGCCATGAGTCGGGAAAGTTGTTACGGAGATGACACTGTTATCATGTCTTTTGCTGAGAAATATAAGTCAAATTATGGTCATTGACTGGATCCGATTGTTTACTTCTGATGCACGTTTTTCTTTCCCCAACTGCTGTTCCAACTCGACAACCATTAAGTCTAGGTCTCGATCTGCACATTTCAGACGTGCAAACAGGCCATTATGTTCCGCTGAAACGCAGTGCGAATTTTTCAAGGAAAGCGCTGCAAGAAATCAAGTACTACACTAGGAATTTGGGCCTTGATTACACTTGTATGGACTGTCTGTATATTATCCCTGTAGCACAGGCGTGGCATTTTCGAGAATATGATAGGGAGGTTGCCAGAAACTATTTCAGAGGAGAAAACCATGTAGAAGATTTAAAGAATTACCTGTCCTTGCAATATGCAAGGATAACGACACCGCACTTTTAACAGAGGAGAATCACCGTCTTCTGGTTGCAAAGAAATTGGGTCTCACTTGGCTACCTGTGCAGGCATGCTATTAATAGATTCCATGTCTTAGTAGTCAAAGACACATTGAATACCCAGGAGAACTATGGCTGTTCTGTAAACCTTCCCCCCATCCTTCAAGGTCCCATCTTCCTTTATTTGGTTTCACTGCTCTGGTATTAAATCACTTCATGAGTTGGAAGAGTTGAATCCTTGCAGCTAATAGCATTAACCTACAGATGCCTTTATGAACTTCCAATTCATTCAATCATAAATGGAATGGCCGCGTTTGAAATTTCAACAAGAAAAGGAAGCCCTGATGAATTTTGAGAAATTCAAACAGTTCAACAACTTGGAGTGAGTCGTCACAGAAAGAAATAATCGAATGTCCAAGGTGTGGGAGAAGAGGGTGCCTTCTATGATATTGTAACGCCATTTCCTCATCTCTTGTTTCAATATACAGTAGATGAGTGCATTTTGTTTTAAATCAATGAATTACTTTTTTTTCATAAAAACTACATTGATACCCAAAGACGCCGAATGACAATATTCCTGCCTGACTTTCTAGCTGAATGAAATTTGAAATCAATAGACACTCAACTAGGAAAAGAACATTTCATGGCCTCAACCCAATCAATGGAAGAAATTAAATTAGTAGGTCGAAAATCGGTACTGCATGAAGCGGCCTGAGAGAGAAAATGTGCATTAAGACATTGTTAATGCGAACTAAAAATGCATTTTTCTCGTAAATGTTAGTTTTCCAAAGTTATTAAGTATTAGTTAGCCAAATTCCTAGTTTAGTACAGAAGAAGTAGTGGAGAAGAAGAATCAGATTACATTTTAAGCATGCCCATATAACCAGGACATCCCCAGAGTGACTAACGACGGGTTTCTAGACATGGATAGAATCATTCTGAGCTGTTCATTACTAAAAGACTGTTCCAAGAACGCTGCAACTGTAATTGTAATAGGCACTTGGGGATTGCCAGGTCTGGTAACTCGTCATGCAAATCCGCAGTCTTCATGACACTGATTAAGGACGGGTTCAATTGAAGGAGGAATGAAGACAGAAACGAGCTTTCTGTATTTCATGCTATTCCTAAACTACAAAACTTATTAGGGGCTTGTGTATTCGACGCCCTCGAAAATATCGACTTACTTAGCTTACTTACTTATTATTAATTCTATTGCATAACCTGGATGTTTCGCCTTAGAGTTTCTCCGACTTCCATTTACTCAAACTATTAGAAACTTTCAACACTGAGATCAAGAATACAGAATGAGAAGAAGATAACATTGACATAATGTATAGATAGATGGCTGGTGATTTTCCATCTGGGTGCGTTGTGGACATTTCGTAATAGAGCATCCGTTTCTCGCCCGGAATTGATTTCGTGACACTACCAATAGCATCCCAAAATAAAACTTGTTTAGGCGCAAGGTCGTGGAAGAGCCTCACGCTCGTTTCAGTGAAGAATATTAAAATTATTGGATGGACTCTGTGAACTTGAAGGAAACCTTTAACGCGTTTTCCAGCTGTCTGTTCATTCCAATCCTGACGACACCTCTCAAGGCTGTCGTGAACTTCATTGGCAGATCGTTTCGATAGACGCGCTTCACTGGAAATTTTTAAAAATACTTTCACTGATCTTCCGAATCCTGAGACATTCCCGTGCCGAATGGCTTCTAAGTCAGCTCTAGACTGCATTTTCCTATACATTTGAAACGGCTTAGTCCCTGCTTCGAAGTCGACGATACTTGATTGCTCGATGTGGCATGTTGTCAAAAGGGGTTATTCTGTTGCATGACAATGCCCGCCCTCATGTGGCTACTGCGTGCAAAGATTTGTTGCAGCGATTTCGATGGGAAGTCCTCGAACATCCCCCGTATAGCTCTCGTAAATTATCTCTCTCTCTTCCTCTGCCTGGACGAGCTTTTTCCTTACGAAAGTTGTGTCGAATATCCCCCTTGAAAGATACTTGTACTTTCTTGTCCTCTGTACTCGTCAAGGTTCCCTTTATAGTACACTCCGAACGCATGTAATATATATAAGCACGAAAGGTCGGTGGAGATATTTGTGCTCGGTGCTTCTTAAAAGCAAACGTACAGTATGGATTCAAGCCACTTTCATACAAAGGATTTAGAAGGATGCCTTGTATAAAAAAAAGTATAAAAGTATTTACAAAATTCCTCACACGGCGATGCAAGAGAGTTCCAATCTGTCATTTCACTTATGTCTAGTGAATCATTAGAGGAAGTGATTTGGAAATTTTCATCGACCTCAAAATGGTTTCAAACAATGTATTTGTTCGAATACGGTCATGATGCACTGCCTTGAAAGTAAGGAAGGAGTCGCTTGTGTTGCAAGTGCCGTGTCGGAGTAACTGACTGTGCAGGACTCTATTTGGTGTCCGGGTGTTGGTGCCAGCTTCAGCCTAGCGGTCATGCCCCTGACCGACAGAGAGAGCCAGGGGGCCATAAACCTGACTGGGCAATTAATGTCGGGAAAAGGGAAAGTTGGCCTCAAGGATCGGGGGCCACGATAATGGACCCTCTCATGCCCGAGAATAATAAAGTGAGAGTCAGACCGATAGGAATTCGGGATAGGAATTCGGGAAACGGGAGGACTCTCGGAGGTTTCAGGGAGGAACAGTAAAAGGGGTTCATTAAAGGATAGGGCAGGCGCCGCTGTGAGGACGAAACAGGTTCCCGAGATCCCTTCGAGATGTGAACGAGTCGTGTTGACAGACGTTCCGTTCACAGAAGGGATGGAGGGGTTGTTCGAACCCATGGGCTTAGGAATACCTGATGTATCGGTTGCCTCGGTATTAGCCAGGGTAGAACAGGGGCAGATTCCCCTACTCCAGAGTAATGAACCTTTCAAAGATAGGGGCAAAATTGCCAATAGGGAAAGTACTTGGCAAAGTTCAGATGTTAAATGATTCCAAATCGATCTCGGCCATGACGACGCAAAGGTCTCGACCTGTTCCTGAAATGAACAAGGAAGTTCTTGCGGAACAGTTTGATCTTTCAGAAGTACCCCCAACCAACAGACCAGGGTTGATAGGTGCGTAGCATAGCTAAGCTGATGTCTTTCAACTTATGACCTGAGGGGACAACTAGTGGAAAATAAATATGACCGCAAAGGGTTAAACAAGGCGGAGCAAAATTATTCAACCATAGAGAAAGAGCTCCTGTCCGTAGTGCATGCCTTACGTATGCATAAACCCTATTTGTATGGCAGAAAATTCATACTAATTACGGACCACAGGCCACTGCGATGGCTCATGTCTCTCAAGGATCCCTCTTCTAGATTAGCACGTTGGTCAATTCTCCTTCAGGACTATCAATATGATATTGTACATCGCCCAGGGAAAAAGTCAGAAAGTATCCTCAATGTATTTATTAAAATTACCGCAACAGCAATACAGAACTCAAAAGTGTATCATTTTTCAACATGGTCCCCCTGCTTGGGATGCTGCAGAAAACTTCAGACTTTGGAAATAAATGCCACGGGGGCACGAATTTCAAAGGAAGATATTTTCAACTAATTTTTTGCAGCAGTCGAACTGATGAACATGGAAAACTGAAACTTTGCACGAATGTGACAACTAAGACAAGGAGTTAAATGAAAATGTTAAGTCTCGATACATCCCCTGGAGGAATTTTTTCGAGGTGCGATGCTTTGAAAAAATATTGTAGTGGCGAATTGGATAGAAATGGAAAGATGAAACTTGGCACACGTATAAGTGACATGAAATTCCTGAGCTGTGGGAGTATTCAGCTTTCATGGTACATCCCCTCCGAGCATAGCTTTTGGGTGGGTCGGCTTTTCCAGACATGTTTTTTTACCAGCGTAAAGGGCAAAGGTATAATATTGAAGCGTTATGGGCATGTAATTCACTGAGGATGGATTTCAGTTATTAAAAAAATTGTACGCTTCGGTTAATACGGCTCACAGCAAATGTTTTGCAAAAGGCGTATTTTCACGAATTTTCTGATCCAGCAAAACAAAGGTCGCATGAAAGTTTAAACTTGGCAAAGAAGTACCTGATGGATAGCTGAGTAAAGAAATAAATACGTTTATTATATACAGATGATCGTGAGTAGCTGACTGACTGACATAAGTAGGTATTCACATACTGAGTTCAAGAAAAGTTATACTTTGGTGATACATGCCATAGTGGCACACCTTTCGGGGAACATATGTTCAAATAGTTCTCTTTGCTTCAATCAAACGGAGACGCATGGAAAGCTGAAACTTGGCAAGAACGTGACCGTTGACGGACTGAGCGCAAATGTCAAACGTCAAATTTCTATAAAAAAATTTTGGGGTTCATATTTCTTGTGGACGTAACGTTTTCAAATAATTATTAATATCATACCGAATCAGGCAGAAATAAAAAATTAGCTGACGCACGCATAACGGACGTGATGTTGATGTAAGGAAAAATTCTACTTTTTTGTGCGTCTCAGAGCACAGCTTTTTCGTGGGCCGCTTTTCCAAATACATTATTTTCCGCCAGCATCAAGGGGAAACGCATGAGGCTGAAACTGGGTGGCATGGATTTCTCTAAGTCTTCATTTCAAAAGAAAAAAAATTCGTTAAAACCCATCAGGGCACTTTTTTCAGTCCCAAAAAAGAAGTGAAATATAATTATATTGTAAGCACAGTTCAATGATGTTGCGACATATAGCTATTAATCCAAGCAGGGAGGAGCGAATTGAAGTGTTTGGCACCGTTTTGTTCTTAAATATGCAGAATCTGTAACCGCTTGCGGATGAATTGAAGTTTTACCGAGCAACCTAGTAAAATGTACGTGGATACCTTTCATTCAATGAAACCCGCTGCAACGTTGTGTAATGCTATTTTCAATAAAAAGGTTAGGTTCTCGTCAATGGGTAGGCAGTCGTTGTAGTGCAGTACAACCATCAAGGATACCGAGATTCTCAGAGGTGGATTACAATAATGCTATGAGGAGATNAGATTATTGGAGGGAAGTAATTCAAAATGTATTCTCCAAACTTACAAAAAGGGACACAAGAAATTATTTAAAGTTAGGCACACGTAGAATCATCAAAGTAATGATTTTGATCAAAATCAAGACTTTCGACCCCATATGTCACGTATTTCAATGGGGACGTACTTTAAATACGTGTTTCCCATTTCGCAAAAAATGAATGAAGGGCAAACAAACTTGTGGGCTTGTGGGTACCTCTTTGGGGAGAATTTTTTCATATATATACTCGCTGAAAATGAAACGCATTGTGACGGTGCGTTTTCCTAGTGCGACCATCAGTACCACTCGGAAGAAAACGGAACTAATCACTGCATATGACTTTTCTGCAACGCATTTGAAAGCATATCATATTCCAGTGACATCACTGCAAAAAAGTTGCCAGTTACGGTCTCGCAGTGCAAACCCACAAAGTGACTGTCGCGAACTCAAACCTGCTGCCCATAAACGGTTTGCTGATGGTTTGAGCCGATATTTTCCGCACTCCAGGCACTGCTGATGCTGTAGAGGTTGCAGTAGCAAACTGATCCCGCAGGTGTCTGAGTCAAATGGACTAATATTGTGCAGGATGGTGATGCGTGATATGCCAGAGCATGGACCGTCGCACTTCAGACCATGTTGCTGGAACCAGTCCCATAACCTTGAGACTGTATCCATCACCACGTTAAAATGTCTTGCAACTGATGACTGGGATTCACCAGCTTCTAATCTCCTCATAGCATTATTGTAATCCACCTCTGAGAATCTCGGTATCCTTGATGGTTGTACTGCACTACAACGACTGCCTACCCATTGACGAGAACCTAACCTTTTTATTGAAAATAGCATTACACAACGTTGCAGCGGGTTTCATTGAATGAAAGGTATCCACGTACATTTTACTAGGTTGCTCGGTAAAACTTCAATTCATCCGCAAGCGGTTACAGATTCTGCATATTTAAGAACAAAACGGTGCCAAACACTTCAATTCGCTCCTCCCTGCTTGGATTAATAGCTATATGTCGCAACATCATTGAACTGTGCTTACAATATAATTATATTTCACTTCTTTTTTGGGTGGGAATATACATGGTGACGCAAAAGTCGCGTACCATAGAGGATGTCACTGTTGCACAATGTTAATTCTTGTTTATTTATTTGCAGGTAAGTGATGGCTAGAAAATTAACAAAAGAAAAGAGGGTGGGGTAAGATAGGTTCAAACATGAATGCAACGAAAGTATTTTCATGGCAATGGCAAACGATTCGGACTTTGTAATTTCCCCTATGGTGCGCGACTTTTGCGCCACCCTGTACAGTACGTGTCTTATTTTGGGAGGTTGCACGGCTTTCCCCCAAGCCACTTGGCATGTTATGCCTATTATTTTACAGATGCACCTGTTGGTGTGACAAGACTACAACATACGCATGCGCCGCGCAGTGGATGGATTCGTCTGTAGTGCGGCACATGCATATGTTGTGGTGATAACTGCCAATGTTTAAACCGCCAAACCTGGCACATGACACATACGGTATTGATAGAGCGGAAACTCAGGTGCCACTGGGCAGTTGAAGGTGCGCGTTTGACTTTCAGTAGTCAGGATGATATCCAACGCCTGTATGACTCGATGCCTTGACGAGTAGCTGCATGTATAGCCAACCATGTCGGTCATGCCACATATTGATGTGAAACACATGTTAGTGCATTTTCGTAGCAATACACATGATATTTTACTACAACTGGAATCAGGTCTTGTTATTGTCTCCCTTTGTTTATATACCAATTTTTAGACGAATCCATCATTTGCTTCTAGGTGGGGCAATTTCAATTTCACAAAATGTATATAAATAGATAGACGAGATACGTCCACGAGAAAAGATTGGCATAGGCGAGGGTGGCGTTATATCGAATAGCGGTAAAGAGGTTTTTTCAAGTTTTAGTCATTTTCGTTGGTCTCTCGACTACGATTTGATTGAAAAATTATTGCATGTTGGCAATCAAGACCTATGAAAAAGCCAAAATGTTGGATCTGTGGCTCTAACTGTTTTAGAGATATACGGTCCCAAACTTAGCCCCCAAGAGGAAAAGTGACCTTTAGGGTCGAAATCTTTGGTCCTAGTCAAGCTAGAAATATTTTTTTGTACTCTATAGCTGAGACAATGTAAAATCGCAACACAATGGGATTTTTGTTACTATATTCATTATAAATCGAGTTGCGCAATTTAAAAATTTGAAAGTATTGTAAAATGTTTTCGGAAATTTTCAGCAATAGAATGCCTGGTACAGAGCTTTCATAACATTGTAGACTAAAACAATGACAATCCAATAACAAAATTTAAATTTTATAAACACCGACATTTGGCATATGTGACAGCCACATTACACTTAGTGACAGCCATATTACAATTTCAAGGAACGGAACTCCATTTTTAAGACAGAACCTTCTAAAATGTACTTGCATGCATGCGCTAAAGATCCCGACTAAATTGTTGCTTTGGGAAATCCATAAATATGTCGAATATTGATATTAAATTGCTTAATGCAATCATATAATAAACATAGCGATATTTATATGTCAAATGTAAGATATGTCTAGGTCTGGGTGTTTTACTAGGATTCCCATCATTGTCTTGATAATTGTAGTCTTTTTTTGGGGGGGGGGAATTTCGGTAGTTCAAAAAATCACAAATGAGCGAGAAGTAAAAGTAACAACACAAGTAATACTTCAATGGAAAGCGCTTGGAGAAAGCTTTCATAAGGCACTAGGTATCAGTTTGGATTGCGTTTGAAACATTAAGTACGAACCGCTAAAGATGGTAAATATAGGCAATATTAGAGTTTTCAAATTTAATCTTAAGTTGTTTCAAACAGGGTAGGTAGTTTAGATTTCGTTACTAAATTGACATTGCTTCAGTCTAATAATGTTACGAATGTTCGATCTGTAACCATTCATCCTAGTGCTCATAATTTGCAAAATTTGACAATATTTAACATTTTTTAATTGCGTTGCTCAATTTGTAATGAATATAGTGTAAAATGTCATTAATAATGCGATTCTACATTGTCTCAGCTTTAACTACGGTCCCAGTAGGCTTTTCTAGCTCAACTAGGACTAAAGATACCGCCTCAGCCCTAAAGGTCACTTTCCTCTTGGGGGTAAGTTTGGGGCCGCTCATCTCGAAAGCCGTTAGAGCCGGAGAACCAACTTGTAATACTTTTTTGAAGCAAATCGAAGTCTAAAACGCAACCACCTCTCGACCATTTGGGCTGTAATGCCTCTATAACGAGAGTCGACTGTACCACCATGTCATCTATCGAACGATTTCCAGCCAGTACTTGAAATGCCGTGGGATATCGTCCCGCAAGACGGATTTTTAACATTAGCCATATTATCAAAATGAAAACGGGGGGATGAGAGAAATGTCGCGATGGTCCAAACTTCCGTCGAAGAACTGAGCTTCCGAAAATGGATGGAATTGGAAAATGGAACATTCTTATGCTTGAATCTTACAATAGCAGCCCTAATCCAAGTATTTCCGGATTCATGCAACTTACTGTATAAATGTCACTTTTCAGAGCCAGCCTGGATTGGAGTCTGCTTGAGGCATTTGATGGGAGCATGGAACTATGCCTAGAAGAAGAATGAAGGACGGCAGATTCCCAGGTAAATTTGGAAACTAAGCTCTGGAGGGAAAAATACCGGGCGGCCCCAAGAAAACGCGCCCGCTTANCCTGGGAACACTTTCTACTTTGATGCAGGAAGGAAAAAAGGGAGACTGCTGTGTGCCTGGCTGGGAATGGGGTGAATTGTCTGAGAACCCAGCTTGGCTTCTGGAACATTTGGTTCAAGGAATTCACATGGTCGTCGCCGAGGAACAGAGCGTTCAGGCATTAAAAGGGACAGATAGCGAAAGTGGTGCCATTTTCACCATGTAATGGAATGTTGTGCATGCATGCCATTCGACGGCTCGTTGAAACGCATTTGGGAAGTGGGAGCTCAAATTCTCCAAGTCGAGATGGGGATCACCTTTGGCCGGCATTAGAAGCAATTTTCGTCCCATGTTTCCTTCAGTAAATGCATTCATTTAGACTGACCACGAGCCAGTTTATAATTGCAATTCTTTTATGAAGCATTATAACGTAACATTCGAAACAGAATATTCAAAATCTGTGGCATATTATTCCCATATGGTTTGGGCGGTACGAATACACCAGAAAAACAAATTTTTCTTGGCTTTTTGACTGATTGAAACATTCACTCTCTAAATGAATCCCGTTCAGTATGAAGCCTATGGCTCAGACGGATGTCGCTCAATGGACCCGGCACAAAAGCGTTGGATGCCCAAGCCTATGGCCTAGAATAGCATAGCCTCAAGTACCTGGCGCTTTGAGGGGTGGATGGCCTAGCCTATGGCATGAAGTGACAGTCTCGTAGGCCTCCCGCGCTGGGGTGACAACCACCACAATTCTCAGGCTCTTCGAATTAAAGTATTAGATGATGGCTTGGAAAGGTGCAGCCTTGTAGGCCTGGCCTATGACCCAGAATGGCATTGCATCGTAGGCCCGCACGTGGGGGTAATAGCCACTACCACTACCACAACTTTTGACCTCTTCGAATTAAAGTAATAGACGGCCGGGAAAGGCGCAGCCTTGTAGGCCTGGCGCTTTAGGTCGTGGATGGCCGGGCCTATGATCCAGAATGGGATTGCATCGTAGGCCTGTGCGTTGGGGGTGACAGCCATGGCTACCACCACCACCACCACAACTTTTGATCTATTCGAATATATAGTATTATGTAGTGCTAGGGCCAGGATGGCACTTTGCCTAGCACCGTGGGTTAAAATGAAAAGCCAGTTGGGAGCTCCATAATTAATCTATTGCTTGACATTTGAAAACTAATAAAATATATGAAAATAAATAA
>CAJPEV010002993.1:0-36146 GCA_905338385.1 Darwinula stevensoni | reverse complement strand
ATACAGTGGCGAATATGCATGGGAAGCTCCGACATTTTCTTCCTTACACAATATGCAAGAGAGTTGTATTTTAATGCCAATTTAAAGGACAGCTTCACAGCCATGTATGTATGGCATCTGCGCTATAAGCTTTAAGGGGAATTTTTTAAACTTAAATTTAAAAAAAAGCCGTCAGGACTTATGTACCAACCCAATACACAGGTTGGGAGGTCCCATTGAGCGATACGGACGCCTCTCCCCCCTCCCTCTCTCGACTTGTCTCCATTTGAATAATTATGAAAGTACATGGAAGAGAGTGTACAGAATCATAAAGAGTCACTATTATGCCGCAGTCTATCAAAGATTTGCTCAGTACCATTCGGCGAGGTAAGATCCAAAGTGCTGCAGGTTAATTTTGAACTTCGCATTTTTGAGAAAAGTAAAACTGCTTCCATAAAATGATCTTCAAAGCTACGCTTGAAGTTGAGACATAAATTGCACTGGGCCATGTGAAAACTTGCTTTCTTTGTCTTGAGTTAAATTTGTGCTCAGACTTTTCAGCAGTCTTGCGGCATCCACGTATTTTGCTTATACGATCATGTTTAACGGTATTTCGATAGGAAACTTTGTCCGTCTAGTTCAAATGATGAATCGGTGAGAGGTCTCGAGACTTATTCTCACAATTCCCTTCCAGTTTCAACGGTACTGAATGCAGCTGGTGCGGTGAATCTGCCATATCTGCAGTCGCTATCAGTTTCGGAGCCTTTCTTGTAACGAAACCTGGTACTGCCCCTGTCGCTCAAGATGAAAATCGAACGACCAGATATGCCCAGCGTTGGTTTTTAAGTTGTCCTTGATGACGATTTTGGATATAATGACAGGAGCGTGAAATTATGCTATTTATTCGTTTTCGCTTGGGGGGATGACGAAGAATTGAAGCTCGTCCGTGTCGCTTCTCCTTCTCCTGATGATTTTCATAGACTATTTTCATAGGAAGAAGGGTTCCTTTCGGGGGCTCGAATGGCATTCGCGTTGATGATCCTCGTTCTCGTTCGAGTTCCTTCGTGATTCTTCGAGGGGGGAAGCATTTGAAGGAGCAGGAAGTACAGGAGGAACTGAAGGAATTTCCACGCTTGGAGAAGAAGGAAAGAGGAGCAGAGAAAACCGATCTCTGCCAGTTCTTTAACTCTCTTCGCCTCCTGTCGTATACAAAAATTCAACATGTGGCTATATCTTCGGGGAATGACTACTACATATATTATCTTGAATTAATTTTTTTCGCGATTTCTTCGCTACTAAATTTGTTGCAGAGATTTGACATCTCCCAAATGAAAAACGATTCAAGTTTTGGATCGAGACTAGGGAGAAACGCTTCAGTCCACATCAACATCCAGAACCCGCGACCAAGTCAATCGTTCTTCTGAGATGGGCAGGCCCTTTAAAGATTTATATTTTTGACTCAATCTACTGTCTAGTTATTTGCAGCAATATTTCTCCCTTTTCTGCTTTTTTTTCCCATGAAAGCATCAAACCCCTTCTCAAAGTTATTCACAAAAGGGGGAGAGCTATACGAGTATCTTCAATTCATTCACCCGACAAGTAGGAAGTCATTTTGCAACTTACTTCTCGCTTGAGGAAAATGCAACTAAAGGGGGGAGATAGTCGAAGGACGTTTTCAGTTTTCTGGTCATCGTGGTAATGCTCCTTATCATCCAAAGTATCTATCAATATTTTTTGGGACCTGATCAATCCAAGAGGAGCAGGGCTGTCCTTGTTTGCTTAAAATTCCCATAGAACCTCGTCATAAATAAATTTTTGTTCAGCAATTAGTTTTATTGTATGCAGTTAAAACCTAGAGATTCCCAATGTATAAAGAGTATGATGCCAGAACAGATTTTTTTATAATCACATCCATGCCTGAAATATTCAACCCAACATGGACCTCAGCCTAAAAATCTCCGAAAAAAATCGACCCACCCAACCTAAAAAAAAATAGGAGACGGATAAACTATTTTCATGTCGTTGGCAAATTCACCGAATCGATTGGCGAGGCCTCGATCTAAGACAAATGTTAACGAAAAACAGAAGCGTTCGTTTTACCTCCATTCTCCACTGCGACTTCTCAGGTCATTTCCCTGTTTGCATTCGCCCTCTGCTCTCTTCCCTACAACCATCTATAACAGGGGTGCTCAACTGTTTGGTGGGAAGGTCCTTTTAACTGATGTCGACTGTGTCGCGGTCTGGAAGTAAAACTCCTTCCGCGAGAGGTTGCATTCAGTATCAGCTAATGTCGTATTTAGGTTATTTCTTTGGGCAGGACGAGCCACGAAATTTGAGGATCGGTGAGGCGGGGGGAGGAGGGGGGGTGGTTGCAACTCAAATGAGGAGGGGATTTCTTCCGGAATGGGAGAATGGAGACATTTGGAACTTCTTCCCTGCTTTGAGACCATGATTGCCTCCTGCCAACGCAGGAGAGGGGCAGGGAATGGAAGCCGAAAAAGATTTGAAGAAATGGGGAGGGCTTCAACACCTGACAGAAACAGGAGTCATTGGGAAGACATTTCAAATTTTTGAACTGAGCCCTGTGTTTTCGGACACTGGAAATTCGTTAAGCTTAGTTTCAGCCACAGAAACCAATCGAGATTTGATTCACAGAGTAACCGTTCGCAACAGTAGTGATTCGAGGCATTCAATGAATGCCTCGTAAGAATATGGAATTTTGGTATGCACCTGAGGTTCTGCCTGAGAAGTCGAACCTCGGTTCTGTTTCGAGAAAATTTCAAGAGAATTCCGTCCGATAAAAATATGAGTTCCACATGCGTAATCAATCCAATAACCCAAAGGGAAAGGATCCTTTAGCGAGCTGTAAAACTTTGCGGACCCTCTTGTGGTAGGATTTAAAGAAACGTGAAGCTATTCCTACTCTGACCTGTATTTAATAAGCTGCTGTGGTTTCTTCTTTACGCGTACTGGAGAAGAACGCAACTTTTACCTTTTGCGTTGCCACAGGCCCCCATGAATTGCTCCATGAGTCCGTTACCATTTAGGATTCTAGCTGTCACTTGTGGTGTGGAGCGCCACAGAACTGTGCCGACGCACATCTCTGCGTGCTGCACAAAGTAATCCTGGCACTTTCCTCATGAAAAATTACAAAAACCCATATTCAATGATCAGAGATGGGAAAATTTAGACGATTAGAGAGCACAAATGACGGTCAAATTCGGTGAAAGACAAGATTATCCGGGTAAACCTTGTTTTGAATTTCGACTCAAGATTGATATGGACAGAAATGCGAAATTCAGGACTGTCTGGGATATGCCGGACAAATTGTCATCGCAGTCTGCGGTCTGGAGGATGGGAGCTCGCGGTCCGCAGGTGGGGCAGCTCTGATCTATAAGTATATACTCATCCTGTAAACCGTCTTACCTTAAATTTTATGTACCTCCATATTAACCTGTTGTCCTTTGAGGGGAACATCTTGAGTTCTAGCAATGTATAGAAAGAGCGGGCGGAATTCCGTCCTCCGGTCAGGAACAAGGACGGGAACGGGATCTTCTCGATAATGGATCTTAGGGACCTTAGCGGGACCTTAGGTCCCGCTCACTTTCCTTTGCGGTCCCGTTCCCGTTCCCATCCCCGCCATCATTCCGCAAACTCTGTTACAGAATGTCGACGGTGCCCTTTTTATCCTTCGTATCCACGATCCGATCGTAAAATTGAAGGAAATCGATAGGAGAAGGGACGAGGCCTCCTGTAGCCACGATGAGACTCTCCAATTTATTTTCTTCCCAAACCAATTTATTTTCTTCCCAGTTGTCTTCCCAAACGTGGCGTTCCCCTCCTTCTCCTTCCGGTGAGAATGAGAGTCGAAATGGTTCCCTTCCCACGTCGAAATTCTCCCGAACGCTTTCTCCGATCCGCGGACGCTCTGTCCAACGGCCTGGAAACGCGTCAAGGGCAGGTCATGGATATGACCGCGCTCATACCGCTGCTTCACCTTTCCATCCGCTCGACTGCATTTAATCGGTGGTATTTTCTTGGAAATCCGATCTCGCCATCGAACGAACCGGAGCTTCAACTCTTTTGGACTCGATTCACTTGGAACATTCGAGATTTCTTGCAGGAAGTAAGAAATCACATTCGCGTTGTTGGGCGCAGAAGGTCAAATCCATGATGAAGCGAGACAAAACGGCATATGCTCAAATGTTAAATTCACAAAAGACTCATGATATTGCTGTTTCCAATTATACCAGGCCGAAGGTTGTGCTATGCCTCGTAATTAGTACCCGAGTTCTTTCTTTCTAATATTTTGCAACGGTTTCTGCCAACCGTTAAATCTACGGTCTCAATCGAGGTCTTAGAGGCAAATAACTAGACTTCCTGACGTTTGACATCACTTTCGCTTTTGCAAGTCGTTTTCGTCAAGAGTAGAGTTCCGATCGATGCCTTCATGTTACTGCAGGGAGACTTTAATCGAATTCGCACTGTTGGAAGCCATCTGGATGTGGGGCCGTACGAAGACCTTAAAACGTTCTCGATAAAACCGTTCCGAATGAATCCTCGATATCATAACGACGAGAGATGGAAGAGACACCTGAAAAGAATCAGTTACTGACCTGGGAGAGACGGGAGAAAGATACGGTCCACATGTGGAAAGGCGTGAGGCGAGAGTCTCACACCTATTCTTCCTTTTCTCGCTACCCAACTAGAGAAAATATGCTTCCTTCTCTCTTTCCGACGCGATTTGAATATTGCAAGTTCATTGCCGGGGGCACCTACAGATCCTCACACCCTCTCTCCTTCGTTCTTTTCTTCTCCTTTCACCTTCTCTCGGCCTTTCATGGGGGATTCGCGAAGGGCGCACGGAAAAAACACGTTCCAGGATTTCCATTCCCGTTCCATCTCTCATATTCTTTCCTGAAGTGGATTCTGTGACCCTCGTGTGGGATGAGGCAGAGAAACTGCGAGAGAAATGAACCTTCTGGGATAAGAGATACGAAAAGCGATTCCGATCGTCTGAGAAAGGGTCTCCCGGTTACGAGAGCCTCGCCGCTCCTAATGCTTTCCGTCTACCCCCATAGGGAAAGAGCAGATATTTGGAGAAAGCAGTGCAGGCATTCCGTTAGCATCTGGAAATTGGACCGGATATCCACCTATGGTCTTCTTTTGCTCTTGAAGACTGGTGAAACTTACGCAATAATTCGTTCTCTCGGCTTTGCAGACAGTCGCGCACACGCCCGCCCGGGAAACGGGAGACCGCATCAGCTTTCTTTTGAATAAGTGTCGAAGAAAGACTGCGAATGGCAAAACCTGTGAACTTTAATATATATACGTTTTCAAAATGTATGAGCGATTTTGATTTGTTTTCTTATGAAGGACTCAAACCCAGATACAACGACTCGTTGATATGTTCCGTGAAATTTGGCCTCTCGTCTGGGTTAGGAACGTTCAGGATTCTGTAAATGACCTCTTGGTGATACAAATTCATGTCGGAGTCACTCCACCATCTTTTTCTCGTTCGGCTTCATCGATGCCATCGATGCTAGCTGGCTACAGTCTAAAATCCAGCAAATGATTTATATGGCTGGGAAAAGGTAGAACAAGTACCAGGATATGAACTAGGAGGAACATGATGGACATTGTCGGGCAGAAAGAGAAAGAATAGTCCTGTCCCCAAGAATATTACCCTGAAACTAAAATTCAGATTCCTGGTATTAAAATGGACCTTGGTTGAGTCGTACTGTCACGATCCTTTTTTATCACGCGGAGAGAAATCGAAACTAATTTTCCAGAGCCGAGGCGTCGGGACTGTAGTAAAAATAGACGTGTTTTGTCGTGATAGACTGAAATACGATGAGAAAGAAGTCCGACTTCCAGCCCTACCTCTCCGTTTTGGGAGGAAATCAGAAAATGAGGTAGGCCCTATCTACACTCCAATGAAAAAGCATATCTCAATGACCGTCGCTGAATTTACAATGCCACGAAAGAGTCATCTACCAGATTTTGCACAGGAGTAGAGGATGGATCTCCAAGAAAATGGTTCCACTTTCAGATGAATGGTAGGTAGCGCAAGGCCCTCCTCGCCTCATTAACCCTCTCTGATGGTATGCTAAATCAGTTGAAAGCCTGCATTGCATTTGGTGGTCATACCACCATACCGAAGTGGGTGCATCGGACTGAGGCATTCCTGCACTTCATTGCTACCTACCTGCTACCGTGCGACGTTAGATAATGCTAGGATGACTCATGTATGGAGCTGCATTTTCAGAGGAGACAGCGGCAGAAACAGGATTACATCATGAGGGAGAAGGGGGCCTTTTCAGACCTCTAGGGCAGTGGTTCCCAATCTTTTTTTATTTGCGGCACACATAAGGACACGAACTTTCCACGACACACCCAGTCATTTACTTACTTTCAATGGGAAACTTGTGCTTGCTTCGCTGAACACAGCAGTTTGATACGAAGCGTGGTAGTGCAACCCTCAGCTCGTTTTTCACGGAGAGGTGACGTTCCCTCTTGTTTTCAAGTTATTTTGGTTTTAGTTGCTTAGTTTTTCTGTCAACTCTCAAATCTCGCGGTCACACCTAAGCCTTACTGGCGGCACACCGTTTGGGAATCACTGCTCTAGGGGAGTTCAAACCCTCTGGAACCCCCAACCCCTCCCTTTGTTTACGTCACTGTCTGACTTTTCCTGGTCTGCCGTACCTGCATCTAGGGCACAATTGCTACGCCCCTGAATGGGGAGCAGTGTTCAGGGTGGGCCATAAATATTCACACCAGATCGAAGTCTTTTATTTCCTGTACCAACTACCTCTCGCGGAATCAACTGAATCTCAACGAGACACAAGGACTCAGTAATTATTCACAGTATTTTCGATGGGTTCCCATTCTTCTTGACAGAAACATGCAATCATTGAGTCTGCCGGTCGATGGCACTGGACATACACGGTTTCACTACTCTTTTGGCACCAACCTTTAATGATTCAGGTCGCTGGATTTCGTTTTTGGACACCTGCTTCCAACATACTTCGCATACAGTAATTTATTTATTTTAAGGGGGCCATTCGTGTTCTTCGATCATTTCTGCCACATGGTCAGCTAGACAAGTTTTTTTTATAATGGCAAACTGTTTGAGTCGGAGAAGGATTCATGCTAAGGCAGTCAAGATTGGCCACCAAAGAGACGCTCACACATGGGTACAACATATTTTTTCTTTGTTTTCGGGCCTACCGAGATAATACAAAATTTACCAGTGGTATGAATATTTATGGCTCACTCTGTAGAGGTGATCCAGTACGCTATTCCATTATTCCAAAGGAAAGTACACAATTTCAAAAGAAAGAGCGGTCGAGAAGCAGCCAGCGGGACGAGACTTTCCATCTTTCTTTTGTCACACTGTCGCAGCTTATGTCAGAATTCTTCTATATCGTACAGTTGACACCGCTTCGTTAAATTATCAGCTTCAACCAGGTCTCAACGTTTCAACCTTTTGTCAATGGTGACATCAGGTTGTTGTGCTCAGGGGAACGTATTGGCGTTTCTCCGGTCTGCGTACTTAGATCGTCACAAAAAAAGAAAAATCCAGAGGTTCTCCTTTCCGTGTTCTTTCGAATGCTGCTTACTTTAACTTTATTCCTCGCTTTGGGTCGGATTTATGCATATTTGAAAAACATCTACTTGGTCATACCATCACAATCACCAAATGGAAAAAGTTGTTTATTCGCAGACTCCGATTCTGCTTTTGACTAATTGTAAGAAAGCGTTAGCAATAGGAATCTCTGTAAACTTAAAAAAAAATAAAAGCAGTCTTTGTTCGTTGTCTAGAGGCATATTGCAATATGCCTCTAGTGCGTAGTGCTTCGTATTCCTTTCAAAATGATCCGCACGCGTTGCATAATGTTTCGTACTTCCTCCTCTCGCTCAGCGAGGAAGTGCCGCTCGAATGACGCGTCCATCTGACAACCCTTTGAGAGAGGAATGCATGACCTGTCGATATTCTTTAGAATGGACAGATGTCTAGCGCCCAGATTCACGGATTACACTGAAGTACTTCATGAAAAGACCTGTAAGTAAATGGAAAGGAGTTCCACACTCAGGAATATTTATTGATGGAATTGCATGCAATGACGGAAAGTATCAACGAAAGAATATGGAATTCCAAAGGAGAAACAATATGAAAAATGTGCTGTATGGGACCTGACTGCCCACTATCGACTGGTTATCGCCGATTTACGTACCTGGCTGACCACTATCCACTGCCCGCAGAAGACTCGTCCACCTCCGACCAAGCATTACTCACATCCGACTGACAACGGGCTGGGGTCAGGACGAGGGCGTGAAAAGGGAAAGCGGACAGCTATTGTCACGTCAGCGTGGGAACTGGGGGAATCTTCCCCCTTTACTCATTACATCATATATAGCAGGGCACGAGGAGGACTCCACAGAAAAACTCACTCTGGATCAAAATATCTCCTAATCCTTCCAGACTACTACTTGATCTGACCTAAGGTGCAGTAGACTGACATTAAGAAGTCAGATTTGGTACCTGTCTAGTTGAGACGCTGGGAGTTTTACTTTTAAGCAAGTGTATTGGTCCCGCATATCTTGGTGATCCGCGAAACAAACCCGCCTGCACAACCGTAGAAAAAAAATTACATGGCGGCCTCCTTGTGGCCACGAGACGTACGTGCCTTGTAATCTGCAGGAAGTTTACATGACCTCGCCCTTCTTACCCTAGCCTAGTTGGCTGGCTAAAAACAATACAGGCCTAATAGGCGTACGCCTTGTGCAATGGAAGGTCGTGCTAGAATTGAATCCGATGATAACTTGGCTGCTGTTGGCCATTCTGGAGTCGAATTGAATGGAGAGTGCGAGGAGAAAAGAGTGCGATGCGAAGGTCTAGGTCTCACTATTCCCAAGGAAGATGAACTTTTGGAGAAGCATCGCCAGGAGAGAAAGAAACTGCAAGGTCTGTTCCATTTTCTTGCAGCCAATCAAAGTCTGTCAGACCTAACGTTATAGCTTAGCTTGACCTGTAACTTTAAGCATGACAATGGTTGATTTCATTCACATTCCTAATGGTTTTAGTTAAGTTTGAATCCAATTGATATGTGCAATTATTAAATGCAATCTTTTCCAAAGTTACATTGCAGTTTCAGATCAGTTTATTGAGTCTCTATTAAATGAGAATGAAATGATTAAACTGTAGGTATGAAGATTGCCATCTGCTCTCAAGATTTCTTGACAGTTTTACTCCCTAATACATTTAAGCAAATGTTACCATGTACAATTTGAATTCATGAATGTAAGATATTTATCATAAGCAAACAAGTATACATTGTTTTGAAAATTACCTGTTCATACATGTGGTGAGTTACATTTTGTTGCAGACCAGATTTTGAAGCTGAAAAAGGGGTCGAACAAGACAGACAAAAAAAAGAAAAAGGATGTAAATGCACAAATTGCTCTTCTTCAGGTTGAACTTGAGAAGAAGCATGCCGAAGAAATGAAGCAACTCCAAACACAGCAGGTAGAACCTTTTCTGTCTTGATATGACTCAGTAAGAGTTTAGTAGTTTAGTTATAGCTTAGTAATAGTTTGTTTAAAAATTTAGTAAGAGTTTAGTAATAGTTTGTTGTAGGTGTAGTCTCTGAAGTTTTGAAAATTGAGCATGACAAGCCTAAGAGAATCCGAGAGGCCCTTCTCAATATTAACGAAAATCATAAGAGTATGATTATGTAAATGGTAAAAGTTATTGATAAAATTATTGCATTGAGAAGTGGGGAAACTAGGGAGTTCAGATATTGTGAGAGGCCATGAATATAATAGAAGTGCTGGTAAGTTCTGCTTATCAACAGATGTATTCAGCAAATAGTAAACTTGGAGCTTTCATTTTAAATCATAGGGTTGGCATGATGTTATGAGTCCATTTTGCTTCAGGTAACAAGTGTTGAGGATGGCGTTAATGACATGCATGTAACAGAGAAGAAAGTAAGCAAGGCTCAAAGGAGGAGAGAGAGAAAAGAGGGTCAGAAGCTGGAGCGAGAGAGGTGCATAGCAGAAGCTGAAGCTGAAGACACCCCTCGAAAGCAAGAGATGGCCCAGATCCAGGCCAAACTTGATGCAAGGAACCTTCAACTTGTTGACATTCTGTCTGATGGTGACTGGTCTGTGGAGGAAATCATATCTCACTCTTGGCAATCAAACACATTCAATCTCTTTCTATTAAACTAGTGCTATCTTGTTCCATGGGCTGGGCAGCCTGTATAATGCCATCAGAGTGCAACTGAATGAGGTTCACACGGTGGAGGAGCTCCGTCACTTGGCTGCAGACTATATCAGGGAACATCGGGAAACATTTCAGCCTTTTCTTCTCGATGAGGAGCATTTGGGAGAGGGAGATCCTGTGCATCACTACTGTCTGAATTTGGAAAACACCAAGACCTGGGGAGGGCAGGTTGAGGTGAGACACTTGTTATACAGGGTGAGCCAAAAGTCACAGAATGACTTTGAACAGATATAAGTTGGCAAGGAAGGCATTAATTTGCATATAGTTTTTTGCATATGATAGAGTGTGCACTAATTAGCATAAAAGCAATGTTGAGAAAACAATAATTCATTTCTCTGGCATTAAAATGAATACAATTGCTGGTCATGATATTGAGCAATATCAAGCTTGATCACTTGATGAAGGAACTGTCACTGAACGCAGATGGTTGCACACGTGTTGAGGTCAATGCCAGCAATATTCTCAGTGATGTGTCATTTCAGTTTCTTCAGTTGCTTCAAACTTGAAGTGCAAATCTTTGCAAAGGATATGGGTAACAGTTGACTGACTGGGGGCAGTTTTGAGCCCCAGCCTGTGAGTGAATTTTGCTAGTGTCTGTGATTTGGTTGGCAACCAGCTTGATGTTCTCCTCTGATTTGCCACTGCAAAGGCATCAAGAATGAGGTAAATCTTCCATTGAACTGGTGGCATCAAAGCAATCATTGATCCTTTTTGAAGGTGGACTACGTTACTGTATGACCTCCAAACATCTTTGCAAAGTGATCCTTCACTTCAGAAAGGTTTCCTTCACTTAGAACAAACAAACTATGATGACACTCCTTGAAATAAAGTTTATTGGGCATTTTCAGACAGCTGTTTGTTGCATCTAAAATTACAGAAAACCACTCTGAATGGGGCATCTGTTGTACCGTTGTATGTGTTATTTTTTTAATGTTGCTTTTTATTTTGAGTAGATTCATCCCATTCCTTATTAGTATTTCATACAAGTTTTTCGTGTTGTTTGATCAATTAGCACACGCTCTTTAATTTGCAAAAAACCAAATTAATGCTTGCCAATTAATGTTTTTTTTGTCAAGTTATAGCTGTTCAAAGTTGTTCAGTGACTTTTGACTCACCATGGAGATTCCACTGGTGATAAGTGCATTCTAGATCCCTGTGAAAGCTTTCAAGTTCTGCTGCATTCCCTATGGCAATTAAGAGAGAAAAATATTGCTAACTCACCATTTGCAGGTATGAGGGTCAGTCAAGAAAGGTGGAGCTGTGGTACATTTCACTCATGCATTTTAAGCTAAAATTTTCCTATGCATGAATGCATGTCATGCCTTTGCATCTCATTCCATTCCATTACTTATCCTGTTCTAAGGCTGTAGTGTATTTTTCTGCAAGAGGTTAACATGTCTGAAAAAATAAGCAAAACATTTCACAATAGAACTGTGATCTATTCCTTGACCATTGATGCATTGTGGATATTGACACAGTTGCAAGCACTGAGTGGAGCCCTGAAGTGTCGCCTGGAGGTGATCCAGGGGGATGCACCCACACTCATCTTTGGAGATGACCTTCAAACCTCCCTTATTCTCACATATCATCGTTTCATCTATGGTCTTGGAGAGCATTACAATGCTGCCATGCCCCTCTCATCATCCTTGGCTTCCTCCTGACAGATCTCACGCTCCCTCAGTCCATGGCTTCACAGAACACTGACTGTGCAGTACTGAGTGTGAATCATCTGGTTTGTAGATCTCCTGTCCTTATACACCTGTGAAGCATGCAGCTGGTCTGGGTCCCAAGTATTGTAACTAGGTGTGAACATAATAATGTGTTCAGTTAACATGATTTCTGACAAATTCAAGTTAAAATAGCAAAGTCAGACTTGGTAAGAATGATGCCAGCCAAGTCAATGTTTCATGTTTCTGCATGTTTGCCAGATGTAGACATGGCGATATATTTCTCCACATTATTTTTCATTATATTCTGTTGTCTTTAACAATGAGAAGACCTAACCTCTACATTGAAGGGAGTGATGGACCATGGTGATTATATTGCCTCTGTAATTCTGTAGTACTGCCAAGAGAGGACAAGATGTGGAGGAATGAACCCCTTGGTTGGACAGAAGAAAGAGGACTTGGATTATTATGAAATGAGTGTGATTGTTCCAAGAGGTGTTTCTTTGATTTTCTTATCATTCTTCCCTGAATGGGAACTCAACTTCCCTGAAATCCCCTCAGCAGCAGCCCTTGTTTAAATTTTCACATCAAATGGACAAGACTTCTTACTTCTGTTGTGAAATGAAGATGTTCTGATTGAAATTACTAGGACCAAATGGAAATAGATTTTTTTGTGAACAAAATTTTTAAAGGTTGAATATGATACATTATGTTCAGACAGCTTGATAGGGATCAGAATCTGAGAGATACCCAGGTCTGAGATTGCTTCATATCAAATAGTTCCATGTATAGTTCAAAAATGTGTGGCACTTTCCACTCTGACATGTCATGTATCTTGAGTAGGTGGAAAAAAAATTCAATAGCAAAATTTAACACATGTTATCTGACTCAAAGGTCATTTGCTAGGTTTGACAAAACAAATGAATCCACTGATAGTGAGATAAACTTGAAAGTGGTGCCATTTTGTGTATCTTTGCATGGTGAATTCAATGAAACTTGAAACATTGTTTAGAAAGGAATATTTTAGAAGATAAGATTTTCCTGAGGACGTTTCCTGTCAATCTCCTCTATCACTTCTTGGTGGGAGATAGACTATGTCAGTTTTGTGATGTAACAATACAGTGGGTGGGTCCAGCCTCACAAGAAAGACTGTAGATTTGAGCATTTCAGACAACATCTTATGCATCCCTCCCATCTCAGTTTTTTGCTAAAGTTTTTGACAGACTTGTTAGATCCAATGTGATAGAAACTGAACTGATATTTTTTTGTTTTTCCTCCTCAAGGAGTGTTTCATAACTTCACTACTTTTCTTTCTGGGGTGATCTTGAAACTCATCTTACCCTTACAAACATACCCAAATACAAAAGGGAGTAACTGTGGATAATCTACTAGAGGCTTGTGAGCTCTGGAACTGACAGATGAAGCAACTGATCAAATATAAGAGAGTGGGTCCCCTGCCAAGGACCATGGCAGGAGACTGGTGTTATTATCACCTCTCCACTCTCACCACCAAACACTTTCATGTGAAGGACATACAGGGTAGATCAAAAGTTCTTACAATGAGTTAAAAGTGTTTTTCTCTATCAGACCTTTAGCTTTCCATAAACGGATTGCACCATCCTTCACCAAAAGAACTTTCTCTAGAACTTCTTGAACATAGTACTGTACTATGTTCAAGAAGTCCTAGAGAAAGTTCTTCTTCACTGGTCCAAGACTCACTTCAAAAGCTGGCCCTTTGTGTTCCAACAAGACAGTGCACGTAGACACAAATAAAAAAAGACTCACCTTCCTCCAAAACAATACTCCATCATTCCTCTCACCATCAGATTGGCCTGCATCTTCCCCTGATTTTAATCCCCTTGTCTACAGTACCTGGTCATACATGGAGTCCCAACTGATGCCTAAATCGAGGACAAGTCTTGCTTCACTCAAGCTACATTTGAAGTGTATATGGGATGAAATGCCTGAAGAATACTTGTGAAATGTGGTTGATGAGTTTTCAAAGCGTCTCAAATGTGTGGTTGAGGCAAATGGGGGCTATATAGAATAAAAGGAAACTTTTCTAGATCATTTTTTTGTACTCTTTTAAACGGTGCAATCCGTTTATGGAAAGCTAAAGGTCTGATAGAGAAAAACACTTAAAGCATTGTACAAACTTTTGATCTACCCTGTACAAAAATATCCTGGCTTCTTTGTCTGGAAGATGCATTGGGATCTGTCAATCATGGAATCTTTTGCATGCAGAGAGATGGAAAAGTAACATATATTTATTGGTGCAGTAGAAAATGTCTCATCAGGGAGTGGTTGTGATGGGAGAAGCCTCTGAATCTGAATCTGAAGATGAATCCCCTGGGAGAAAGAGTGAAGACAATGAACAAGAGGATTCTTCCACTCCTTCCTCACCATCCTCATTTAGTGAGTACATATACAGCATGATTCACAAGTAGCTATACAACTTCTGTGGCTTATACAGGTTGGGCCAAGAAAAACTTAAATTATCTTCGCCACTCCACAGCACTGGTCCCAAAGAGTTGGCTAAAATTGCCATAGCACCTCCATATAGAACATTCATTCAGCTTTCCAATGTTGTCAACAGAATAAAAGATTCATGCGTAACTTCCATGCAGTTAGATGAAGATAGATGTGATGCTGGAAATGTGAACAACACCTTGGGAAAATTGTGAATGTGCAAGCAAAGGCATAGATGTCACCTGGAGCACATCTTACAAGGTGCAATTTTCAAGTGCTATCTCTGTTTCTCTGTGCATAACTGCAATGGAATGGATCTTAAATCTTTTGACAGCAGTGGAAAGCTAGGTAAATGTTCTATATTGAGATGCAATTGCAATATTTTCAAACTCTTGAGAAATTACACTGTGAAGTGCTAAAGATAACCTAATATTTTTTTGGCCCACCCTGTAACTTCATGTGCCTTCTTCACAGCACAATGAAAGTGGTATTGAAACAAAGGTATAAACTTCAAGTTCAAATTCAGTGATTATCACAACTCAATGTGACTACTGGAAGTGATGTGGCAAATACCCCAGCGATACTCAATCTCATTCCATACACATTGCAGCATGTCTGGTGTAACTGACTTCAGCTGCAGTGATCTTTTCCTTCAGTTCTAGAGCATTTGATGGCAGTGGTGGCTGTTCTGGTTTCCACAATAATAGCACTGTTGGTGGTGAACATTGGAACTACAAACAGTATGATGTAAACTTGAAGTTTATACCTTTGCTTCCATACCACTTTTGTTGTACTGTGAAGAAGGCAAATGGAGGTATAAGCCATGGAAGTTGTATAGCTACTTTTGTATCACACTGTATTTCTTTCTTTCCTACTTTTCCACCCAGGGAGGAGACTAACAAGGAAAATTCACAAAGAGTGGTGCTCCGATTCGAACCAAAATTTGTACAAATGCAGTACATAATTATTTTATACTGTAAATAAAATTTTATGTGCCCTTGTGGCCCAAGGACTGATTTACAAAACTTCAAAAATAATGAATTGCAATAATGAAAGTCAATATAAAAATGAGAAAAACAAAGGTGAAGCTCACAATGGGAGTATCTCATGAATGTGGCCACATGACATACGAGGGATTTCTCAAAAGTTCTGCCAGTAGCCCACAAGTCGTCATCAGAGGCGGCCGCAAAGTGCTGGACCTTGAAAAGGCTTGAAAGAAAGGATTTTGAACAGTGCTTTGATCGTTGGATCCATCACATGAAAAAATGCATTGAAATCGGTGGGGAGTATGTGGAAAAAGTGTGAAATAGTTGCCTGTGGCAATAAAGATCAGAATTTAATCATGGAACACTAGATTTTTTTTTTCTTTGGGGCTACTGGCAGAACTTTTGAGAAATCCCTCGTATGTCATCACCTATTAATTTTTAATCTGATAACTAAAATTCTTGTCGATGGGTATTTCAAAGAAGTGCCATTCCTAGCTGTTAAAAAACAATTTTCTTCTGGTTGATTCCTTGGGCACCTACAAAGATCAGGATGCAATTAATGGTGTTAAACTGGAGAACAATGGCTGTAATGCAGATTCCACCAAAAATAACTGGAATTATCCAGCTGTTGGATGTTTATTTCTTCCGCATGTGGAAAGACTTTGCACGCAAAGTTTCAGATCATATTCTCATGGATCATCTTGAAGTCAATATTTTTCAGGGTGATAATATTTTAACACTACAGTCAATTACCCACAACCAGTTCTCAGCTCCTCAGTTTTAAAATTTCATCAAATATGCTCGGTTCAAAGCTGGATACATGGATCAGAGGCCCAAAGCACATATCACGCCATTTCAATATTGCTTTGAAATTATACATCTTTCAACAGAACTGTTAAAACTTAATAGGTGATAGTGTATGTGATGTGGCCACATTCATGAGATGCTCCCATTGTGAGCTATGCCTTTGGTTCTACCATCTTTATACTGATTTTCATCTCATACGGAAAGATCATATATGGTAGTTATATGCAATTATCTGTGCCTTATAATTTTATATATTTATCATGTATTGAAATATGCATGCACATATACCTGTATGCAGGCATATATGGTTGGAGCATATGATTCATGTAAGGATTATTCATATATTAAGCATACCAGGGCAATATATATGTTCTATATAAATAAAATTATACAATTTGAGGGATGGACTCCTGCATATATGGTACACCTAATTTAAGTATATGGTTTTTATGAAGAACTTTCACATATTGTGAATACACACTCAGCACGCATGCTTTCATTTAAAAAATATGTGTTGCTGGAAATGTATATTGTACCATATGCATATGGGATATATAATTTAGATGGTATGGCCATATGGTATGAAAAACAATTACTTTGTGGCCTTTCCATATAAAATTTACAAGTGCTACATGCTTCATGCTGGAAAGGTTTTGCTGCTCTTTTTAATGGTGGTTGTAATGCTCCATAATGGCTTGCATGGAATTCCTTATGAAGTAAGCCATACATTACTTAATTACTTATACCATGTTTTGAAAGGCTGTATATGTTAATACACTGTATGCTTATGGAACTGTAGGACTTGAAAACAAGTACGGCACACTCTGAGGCTTTAAACACAATCAGGCCATTCTCATGATTCCCATTATGAAGTACACATTAAACCAATTCTGAGTGGCAGGGATGTGAAGAAACTGCTGTGATTTTACTTTCATTTTCTTCTTCCCTCATTGGAAGTACTAATTGACAGATCCTGATCGATGGTACAACTTGAAATTGATATGGACATCTTTGTTCACTTATTCCAACATGTTTCATTTTCAGTAAATTAGTGAATGGTTTTTGTATTTTCACAAAAGTAATAAATGAAGTGCCAATTCTCAACTTAGTTCCAGAAGTAATTTTTGACATTTTGGAGAGACTTGCAAGAGTGTCATGATTTCATGTATGTTTCATACCTGATTTGGTCATGTATCTTATCAGGTGTGACATATATGCTTCACCATATACTAGATATACAGATAAATATATTAAATCATAAAAGTTTCTTATCTGCTCCACCATATCTTTTACATACATGCTTCTTATAAAATTCTTATATGGCCTTGCCATATATGATCATTACTCATTGTTTCAATAGCAATATATCAGATATATTTTCCCATATATGTTCATATAATATCATATATGATAGACCATGCATCATATATGTCCATTCATTATAAAATCATATGATTTTTCCGTATGGGAGATGTTTTCCTTGGGTGGATTGCATAAAACTGACTTTAGTGTAATGGAGCTTTAAAACTTTAAACGCTAAAGTCAGTTTTATGCAATCCACTCCTCATCTTTAAATATCACTGGTTACTTTGGAAGTGAAACCTGCATGCCAAAGTCAATCTCTGTGAGCTATAACATCTAAATGGAGTGCAAAGCAGTGGAAAAAGAAACCACACAGAAGTAAGCCTCATTGACAGTAAATTACCATATTGATGGGTCAATTGATACATTTTTAACTGAATGGTCAATAACTCATGATTACTCCTTCCTATGCTATCTCCACAACTAAAGTTCTAAAAACCAACACCCTTTTTTATTTTTTGGAAAAAATTAGCCAGAGATAATAATTTGGTTCAAACACCTGTACTTAAAAATCAGAGAAAATTAATAACATCTAATATATATAGACAATTGCGACCGAGTGAGTGAGTGACTGATGCTAAATCTAACCATGTTCTAGAGAAGTTAGAAACTTCTCTATTCAAGTATTTATCTATACTCCCCTAGGGTTATTCGTTTCCTGAACCTCATGTTGTTTCTCATCCTTGTGTTGGAAAAAATCACAATAAAGATAAGGTTGTTGCAATTTATTTAACACTAGAACTACCAGAGTGGTCAATTTGACTGCTATATTAAAATTATAAAAAACTATTATTCTGTAATGTGTTGTTTGTCTTTTCCAGATGTTATTTGGTAAGTTCAAAATGTCAATATTGGATAGGAAAAGTAAAAACTGCAGAGGCCCTTAGTCACCAAATGAGCAGAGTAAAGTGCATTAAAAGTCAGCAAGCAGTCAAAATGACTGCCCTGGTAGTTCTAGTTTTAAAAACTACCTGGAAATAGGTAAGCTGCTGAAGTATCTTATTTTTAAATCTTCAGGAGTATTCTTCCTGATATTTCAATGATGATTTCCTGAGGCCAGGGAAGTGCAAACATGCATAAGTAGATATTAGTAGAACCTTTACTACCTTCCTTATTAATCACATTATAATTATGATGTGATCTATCTAAACTCATCTAATCTCCATCATAAGAGAAATATTGAAATATAAATAAGTAATGCTTCTCAAGAAAGGCATAACCCTTGAATGCTCCTTGTCTTTTTGGACTATTCTTAAAACCATAAGAGTTATTTTCTTGTTTTTGGGGATGTAATTTTCCATGTAATTCATACTGTTTGGTATAACATTTTTTTTTTACTTTTTTTTCATGTCATAATTATGAAGAAAATTAAATATTAAGAAATATGAGCATTTTATTATATCAAGCCAATACAGTAGCAGGCAGAATTTTTATTTTCCTGCTATATTAGACAGGCCAACCATCCCAATATGCTGCAGATAGGAATTTGGTATTACAGGGTTTAAAACCATTTTCACAACTCCTCGCCACTTTCTTAAATATACAGTTCCACACAGGGTGAAAGGATAGGTACAGAGAAGATGAATTTAGGTTCTCAAAGGACTCTCATTGACACATTCTAGTGTCTCATATTTCAATTACCAATCAGCTGCCTCAACCATTGATAAAGGCAAAGCTTTTGTTTATGCAGAGTCGGGAAGATATGTTGCTGACTCACCTGAACCATTTTCTCAAAGGGGACCATAGCTGGATGCAACCCATTCCACTCTGAAATAGGAGAGAATATATCATTCAAACATTCCATCTGAAGTAATATTAGTGAGGGATCAGCCATATTTAGAATATTTTTCAGTTTTGGAAGCATTAAAATAAGGGAGATTTAGAGGCATGAGTGAGTTCCAAGACAAGCTAATAATATTGGAAAATGCATGCAAGAATGGGTTGGCTGATGTGGCAGTTGCCCTTTCTATATATTGCTTCACAAGGATGCTATATGTCTTGGTGGAAATAGGAAATAAGAGAGCAATATAGCAGCACAAAGGCAGTATATAGACATGATCATAGCAAAAACTTTCTCTCTGGAGGGGTAGGTCTAATAGAAGGTCACACTACTGGTCAGTGAGGTTAGCAATGCCCTTCACCTCCCTACCCACACTATGGACTTTACAGAGCAAAACCTATCAGGGCATATGGTATAAGGCATTCCTTGGAATGATCAATCATTTCCAACAAGGACATCATTCACAGAAAATGTATATACTGACTGGCCCAAAAGAACTAAGCATTTTAACAAGGCAATTTAAGCTGTACTTTTTCCTTCTTGTCTTCTAGTGGAGATACTTCACTACTTGCATTCAACCAGCAGTCTCTCAATGATGCCTGCAACAATTTTGATTTTGAAATTGCTAAACAAAGAATGAACATGGCTGGGAGTTGGGGGGTGGCAATGTCCCTGATCTTGATAAGGTCATATGAAGGATGGTGGATAAGTGTATTCTCACTTGTAGCAAAATCCCGGTTGAGAAGAGACTTCATTGCAGAGATGAGGGCTTTCATGTGTCCATCGACAGCTTTTGTTTGAGTTCCAATATCATGTGATGAGAAAGGTGCTTGAAAGACATTCACACTCGACTTCAGCTGAGGGGTGACTGTTTGATCCTTGGTACGTAATATCTTTTGTAGACTTTCAATCTGAGCTTCAAGCTTTGGAATCTGTAAACCTAGTTTTGCTTTCTCCTGTGTCATTGAGGTAAGAGATTCCCTGATGGAGCAGCATTCTTGATGCTTTGAATGAATCTCATGATTCAGGGAGAGATTGCGCTCTCTCAGTTTGATGTTATTTTCCTGTAGCTTCCCTATCTCTTCATACAAATCACTCTTTTGCTGAATCAGCTTTCGATTCTCTTCCTCAAGAAGTTGTATGCGAGCTTGCTGCTTCTGGCACCTCTCCTTCATGTGCCTCAAAGCCACTTGCAAAGCATAATTTGCATCCATGTCCTTTCCTTTGTCCTCTTCATTTGTAGTCATCATGGGGGTACTCACATTGATACGGCTTGCCATCATATATGAGCATACCTGGCCATTTTAACTTAGAGGGGTACACTGGGCTCTATATTTTAGGATAGAGAAGAAAGCATGTTATATTATGAAGACATCAATGTTGTGAGTAAGAGTGTTAGGGTACTTTCACAATTAGAAAATTGAATTCAGAAGAGTAATCTTTATATATAGTGCCATATTACAGTTTTTTTAAATAATGAAGTATTCATAGTACTTTCAAGACTGAAATGGTAATAGATGCCTCCTACGGATGAAAGTAGCTCAAAAATTTTTCCATATGCCTAAATAACTGCACCTATTGTCTGTTGCCAGGGTCATATGGGGCTATAATGATAAATTATTACAAGTCTTGTTGAACAGCACAGTAGTTTGCAATTTAATTTGTACCACCTTTTAGATAGTGTAATGCTATTTTCATGGTGCATCCAAGGAGAAAAGATAGTATCTCCCGTGTTAAAATGTAAATTAGGAATATATTTAACAAGCTCTACGAAGCCCATGTAGAAATGGTGGTAGAAATTCATTGGTGAATTCAACTAGTTGGTATTACTTCAACGGATGAACTGGGGAAGTGGAAGTGGCTGAGAGTAAAGTTCATCCCAATTAGGTGGTTTATCTTCAAGGACCATATTTCCTTTTCATTGTCTCATCAGTAAATTTTAAATTTCATATTATGCCAAACTTGAATCTATATCTCCAGACCTGTAAGCCAGGCCTGTAAAAGGAAGTTTTTGAAATATATCTAAACCAGAAGTTTAAAATAATGCTGTTTATAGCACAAAATTCTTGTATATCGGTTTAGAACACGATATGGCTTAAGAACACTTTCTCACAGTGTCCCTCTTAAAAACAACACCATCTTTGCATGGCTGATCTTGTAACCCGTTTGGGGTATAGTTCGTTATGTCACCACTCCCCTACTCCTTCACCACCTCGGATCTACACGCCTGAGCATTAGTAGTCCAATGCTTAATGACTGAAAAGATCCCAAACATGGGTTTATCCGCTTCTCACTTATCGGAAACACCATAATTCTAATATTTTTTAAATCTATCTATTGAACTCCAAACTCGCGAAAACACAAGACCAGGTCTTTCTCTAAGCAGTACTACGCGCCATGCTAACATACGCCGCCATGTTCACCGTGGGGACGTCACGTCTTTTACTGTACACTGTCCAGTGATTTGCGAATAAATTCATACCACCTTTTTTACTTAGCGAAATGTTATTTGTACGATGCATCCACGGAGGAGAGGTTATATCTCCCTCGATAAAAATTATATTAGGCCTATGGTAGAGTGACCAGATGTCCCAGTTTTTCAGGCTTTTCCCGGTTTGAAATTTCCTTCCCATTCTGATGCCCCGGTTTTTTCACATTGCAAGGATTAACATCTGGGCATTTTCTTGAAAATACCCCTGTTGCCCAGAAAAAAAAATCTGATCACCCTATTCATATTAAAGGTAGTACGAATATACGAATCACCATATACCCTTAGCGACCTGCGTCAGTTGTGACGATCAAAAGAGCTTAATAGGCGAGTGTGAATACCAACTTAGTTCCCTTAACTGCTAGGAAACGGTCACCACCGACTTTTAATAGCTTTTAATTCAATAACTGCTAGTGCAGAAGGAAATGATGGTCATATCTCCTTTTATAGGTCCCTCAGCAATAATGACTGGATTTCAGTCGTGGACCATCATATTTGGTAAAAGGCTAAGGGATCCCCTCTGGCAAATCAGTGAAAGAATGAACTAGAATCACCGTCGATAAGTAGCAGTTGGCGTTCTCTGTTGATAATTAAGGTTATTTTCTACCCTAGAATATTTTGAGGCAGGAGATTTTCAATATGGACTCCTGTGCTGACTAAATTTGTCAGATTTCAATTGAAACTGAATAGAAACCTGCCAGGAACACTTCATTTCGTCTTAACTACTTATTATATTATGTAATGTACTGTTATAGCCTTCATTCATGACAGAAACTACGTATAGACAGACAGCATAAATATATACTATAATGTGCAACCCTTGGGTTGATGGTCCTAGGAAGGGAGACACAAGAAGAAAAAATAAAAAGGCAGCTTGTTCCCTTAAACCTTTAACTCCCAAGTTTTCAAAGCTTCATGCATGCTCTGGCTTGGGCCAGAGTTTGGCTGGGGATGACACAGCCCAAAAGGCAATCACAAGTATACTTGGGCATGGGATTTCAAGGGTTAAGAAGTCACATGGAGAATTTGGCCTTGAAGATGCAAATATTGTTAATAACAGAATATCTAACAGCTTTGGGTATTGTATAGGTGTGTGGGGACTGTTGCTCCAGATGGTAGAGGCCTGCTAGGAGAATGACCACTGCTTAAGCTGTTTGTTATCCAGTTTTACCCTGAATTTTCCTGAAAGTTTGAAGTCTTGTGGTTGTGTAATGGAAACCTCAGGAGTTTGCATTCATCTTTACACCTACATTTAAATATCAATTTTATACTCTCAACTGTATTGTTCCCACTCAGTTTTAACCAGCAAGGTTGTTGGAAGAGGGATAATGAGGGGATAAAGTAGCTAGTGTTGTAAACTAGCCTCAGAGCCCTCTTTGTCCTTTATCTTTATAAGCCAAGGCCTTATATCTCTGCTTTTTCTTGCCACAGAAATTCATTTCTTTCCCCTGGCCTAATGCTATAATGTCCAGTAATATAAAAGCTGAATTAGAGAAAAAGAAAGCAAGGCTAGCAGCTCTTCAACGGGACCGAGATGACAGGAGGAGGAGGAAACAGGAACAAGAGACTGCCAGAGCAGCTGAAGCTGTGAGTTCATTTTTTTATTATTTTCCTTCTTTCCTAACATGCATTAGCTGGAGTTATAGTTAAAGTAGCTCTAATTTTTGACCCATATGCCTAGATCAACCATTACATGGAGAGTTAGACTTTAACAATTAGCCTACCTGACTCAAGTAGCCCGGGGGCTGAGGTATGCAATTGTTGGATTGAATTAGTGTCCCCATGTAGGATCCATAGATTGCAAGTAATCTTTCACAAGGGTGGTTTTTCGGATTGTCTGTTGCAGCAGATGTTTTCTCCATTTTCCACTCTCCAGCAGGGGTACAAATTCAATCCAAATGCAGCGCAACAACTGATTAAGGAGACATTATGGGGAACCAAAATTATCTAAAATAGGCTAAGAAGGGGAGAAGTGTGAAAGAAAGTAAGAACAAGAGCAGAACCAAGTGAGAGAAGGCTGAATAGGAAAGGAATACAAACTGGGAAACTAGTGACATTTTGGAATGTCACTTGGTTCCCAGTAGGTTCCTAGTTCCCACTAGGTAGGACATCAGGTTGATAACACCTCTTTCCTTCTGAATGTATTTCACATGCAGGATGAAATATCTGATATTTTATAGCTTTTTCCACATGTAGTACATGCATCCTGCCAGCTTATATATATCCTTCTGCTCTTTGTCCTATACTAAAAGTGATAAAATATAAGACAAAGTGCACTTGTGTATATAAAGTAACCAGTATCCCACACTTCATTGTTTTAGATTAACTCTGGCAATGGTTTCACGACATCAGTATAGTTTTAGTTTCATTTTATCTTTAATTTAACTGAAATTGGGGACTGGATCTAATCTTGCCATGTGAAATCACTTTTCAATTTAATTTATATCCAGTTCTGTCATTCTGAACCAGCATTTACCTGTCATTCCTATTTTAGCCAACCCTTAGTTGCAGTTGTCCAGTGTACTGGACAATTACTACCTGCTTGTAATTGCAGTTCTTGCCCCTAGGTGCCAAATGGTTTCAGTGTATGACAGCCTTTGCCTCATTTTTGTGCATTTTTTGCCCATTGCCATCAACCTTGCCCAGGACCTTTTTTAAAGAGTTATGACAGGGAACATGCTTAAATTCAGCACTGAGGGTGTAGCCATCCATTTAAAACTCAGCAATCTAAGGGTTAACTGAAACTAATGTTAACATGTAACTAAACTTGAACTAAGTGCATTTTGTAAACCTCAATGAGTGTGTCATACAGGTTGTACTTCACTGTCTCAAAATGTAGTGATTTGGCATGGAGTGTATCTCAGCTAGTATATTCAAGATATGACTTATTTGATGTCATCAATTAATTTAAGGTATAGGCCCTTCTGATACCAGTGCAAGATTCATTGCAAGACATCTTCAACAAAAAACTTCATATGAAGGAAGGACTTTATAGTACTGGGGGTGCACATATGTTGAATTGAATCTCAAATGTGGCATATTTATTCTATCCTGGATATGTTGATCATGGCTGGCTTGATTCTAAATAATGCAATCATCCACAGTCTGAATACCTGTAATTGTAATAATGTTATGTAAAAAGGACATGAGTTTTTGCAGATGTGAGTAATACCATTCTCAAAATGCCCTCCTTTTATTTTCCAGAATACCAATAGTTATTGCTTCAACCATGTCAGCTTGCAACTTGAAATATCTTCAAATGCTTTGACATCCTTACATCTTGATAGATGTGAAGCTGAATGATATTGGACTGCTCATTACCTTACATAAGACTTTACTTCTTCATGAGCAAATGGAAAATCACTCAAAGTCATTTGTTGTTTCTGGTTTTTTAGACTTGCATACACTGTATTGGTTGGATTAAGTTGGGCACTGGTCCCAATAGTTAGTGAAGTGACATAATCAATGTATCAATACCATGATTTACAGGAAAGCATTTCTTGAAAGGAGCTCTGCCAAGAGATTAATATGTCAGTTATGAATTCCTCTTTTTCATGTCCTAGCCAGTGGTGTAGGTTCCTCACTAGTTGCTGGGTTTTAGTCAGTGGCTTTTTTCCCATGGTGGTTCTGGTTTTTTACATTCAAGTTACACTTACAGTTTAGTTTCTCTTCAAGTTATTTAAGTTCTGAGAAGTAGTGGCTCATATATAACCGTTTGGTATCAAAAACCAGGGCGTTCCACCAGCTGGAAGCCAGAGACCTGGGGAAATGGACATCAACAAACTTATTCAAGATGTGGGATTACCTCCTATTCCCAGCACAGGTGAGAAAGCAACTGGCAAGCTTCCTTTCCCTTGATCACATGTGCTAATAAAGAAATGTTGAGAATTTTAGCAAATATGAATGTTGTGGTGCCACATTACATAGGTGATGGAGACTCAGTAACTTCAATATCAACCAGCTCAGATCGCAGTGCATCAAATACCCCTGATACCAGTTTAACAACTTCTGCCACTTCTCTTCCTTCACATCCTCCGTAAGTCTGAGTTTTTTTTTTTAAATCCCAATCACCACTATGTTATTATTTTGTGTAAACACATTTACTTATACCTTAGCATCAGAAAAGTGGAGCTGAAGATTGTTCAAGTGAATGAAACCCACATCCCACCTGAAGAGCATGTGTCATATGATAAAGAGACCCAGACTACATCAACTGGAGATTCTCATGAGCGTAAGTGTGTTAGGAATCCATTATTATGATGCTCAAATGTTTTGGCTGGTTTGATGGACTTTCCTTTTTCACTTATTGGAATTTTTATTTTCCAGGTCGTGGAGTGGATTATTATGGTGAGTATGTAGTACTACAATGCCTTCCTATTGAGTGTATTATTTCAATCACTTGAATCACAAAGGACTAACTGAAAAGCACTACCCTCATAATTCCTGTGCAGTGATTTGAGTAAACCAACTTAGTTTCAGTTTCTGTTCATCCCCAGGCAACCATGATTTAAACTATCCTCATTCCAGCTGTGGATGGCTTTAACAGACTAAACTAGAGATAAACAGGAGTTGAATGAACTTTGTGATTAGGTATGAACTGGAAATCAACTGGACAGGCTGTTAAGTGAAAACTGGCTTCAAGTGGTGCTGGTTTCAGGTAATTAAGAGTTCCCTAGTGCAAATGTTGATTATAGTGCATTTATTGGGAGAAAAACCATTTCTCTAAGTGCCAAAAAGATTATTGATGGAAGCAATAGACCTCTGACTTGGCTCTGCAGTGAAAGGGTGATGAGGGAAGAGTTATTTGACCAAGGGGGGCCAAAGGGCAGTTTGTGAATTATACTTTGGGGAAGAGAAAAGTTAGAGATGAAAGGAATACCAACAGCTCAGTTGCTTGTTTCATCCTCCATCAACAGTGCATCTTGCCCCCCAATTCCCTGGAATCAAACTCAGACAATAAAACATTTTTTGAAGAGTTTGAGGATGTTATTGGCTTTGAATTTTTACTTTTTAAAAATGTAAGCTCATGGATGTACTTGAAAGAGGTATTGGCAATCCAGGGACCAAAAATAGTGACCATCTTTAACCCATTTACACCCAAGTTCAAATATAATTGTTAAAATTTAATGAACTTGCTCAGAAAGTCTGATTTCATCCCCCCTTGTTTGTTTATTTTTAATTTCCCCCAAGAGCAAAGTTATTTTAATTCATACAAGAATTTAATGGTATATTATTTTAATTTATTTTAACTCATTCATATGCTATTTATGTATTTTTTCAAATTGTATTTAAATCATTCATAAATAGTAATCACTTCAAAATTGTTTGGAAATATATTGAAGCTTTTTTGTTTTTACATTTCTGAAGATTTTTGAATGATTTGAAAGATTGATCATCAAGTTAGTTAAACTCTTGGGTTAAGTAGATGTTTTTAAGTGCCTCCCTGAGGCATTAAACATTTTTCCAGTACCATTAGGAAGAGAGCAATGGTGTGAATAAAGTGACACTAGAATGAAGCTTCTATCTTTCTCCAGAAGAAAGTTATGGCTGAAAAACTTCAACAGTTCCAGTCCACGTTTTTTGTTAGCAACCAAAAACAGGTAATGGTTAAAGTAATGTACTGAGAGAACTGTGAAATATTTAAAGAAATGGTTAAAAGTGGTTCTGAAATGCCAGTTTGGCAATTCAATATCCCTGTGATTTTAATTAAAATCAGACTGTTGAGGTCTCTAATTTAACTGATATGTGGTGATGTATTTCACATGTCATTCTGGACCATCTAAATTGTAGGCTCTCCCAATAAATATCCTATACGAATCATACTTATGGGAATATTTTCAAGATTTGGGTACATGAGATGCAGTCTGGGAAAAGAGTGCAGCTGTGCTTACATAATTTAGAGTGTTTGATACAAAATGAAGGCATGTAATGAGTTAAACATGTCATGGGATAGTTTCTCACATCTTTCCCTTAACCTAGAGCTTATTGATGAATGGAATAGATGAGGCTTTATAGGATTAACCTTGCCTTTGCTGTTGTGTGCATACCAAAAGTGGGTTTTTTCTGATATGTGCACTATACCTGTACTTTCAGTTTGATACAGGTCATTTCAGTTCCAGTTTTATCAACAGCAAACAAGGACTCAATAAACTTTTGTTTATCTTCAATTTAGGAAACTCCCATTAATTGGAAATGAACTGAAACTGAACTAAACTTAAAGTGAAATTATTATTAAATTGAATTACAAGAAATCATTGATAGCTCAACACTTGCATGAGCTGTGACATGGACATTGTTCCCTAATACTTCATATAGCAAAATAATAATAATCTCAGTATACCATTCATAAATGCTAAAATTGTAATTTCAAACAGTCCAAATGATCCCAAAGTCAATGCTGAAGCACTCCTTGTTTGGAAATACTCTTTCACTACAAAAACATGCTGCTGCTTACTCAAGTCTGGCACAAGAAATTAAGCACTATAAAAATCCCAGACCTGTCATAGGTTTTGCTTTTTAGGTTGAGGTATGGTAGTGCACTGCTTGCACCTCCAGTAACATGTTCCTTTGGGTGTATCAAGTCAGCTCACATGCTTTTTATCTTGCGTACTGTATATACGAGGAATTTCTCAAAAGTTCTGCCAGTAGCCCACAAGTCGTCATAGGAGGCGGCCGCAAAGTGCTGGACCTTGAAAAGGCTTGAAAAGAAGAATTTTGAACAGTGCTTTGATCGTTGGATCCATCGCATGAAAAAAATGCATTGAAATCAATGGGGAATATGTGGAAAAGGTGTGAAATAGTTGCCTGTGGCAATAAAGATCAGAATTTAATCATGGAACACTAGATTTTTTATTTCTTTGGGGCTACTGGCAGAACTTTTGAGAAATCCCTCATATATTACAGTGGTTTAGGTGGTTAGTTTCTTATCTGATTTAGACCCTCCAATGTGACAGAGGCATGATTATCGGTTTAATAGTAAAATAATATTGTCTTCAGTTGGAAACTTCTCTTCATGTGAAAAAAAAAAACTTGAGCTTCTTATTTGTGCTTTGCAATTATTTTTGAGGTCTCTTAAATATTGATTCTCATGGAAATGTTGTTAGGCAAGGCATAGATGGTGATAACTTAGATTTGAGTTTAGACTTGTAAGCAATTTTCAGATTTTGTTCTGATCAAAGTCTTCTCTACATGACATCATTCCTTATCTGGAGGTGGCCATATTGGTCCAATGATACTCAGCAGTGCTTCCTGAAGTTACCTGAGTCACCTGCAGTCTTTTTTTTTTTTCTTCCTTTTTTTTCTGGGTATTAATCAATTTTTAAAACTGACATTAGTAATTTTGCCTGAGGAGTAGAGAAGGTAAGAAATGGCTGGATACTCCCCTCAGCCCAGAGCTAAGGGAGAGTCAAATCAAAAGTGAATCCACAACATCAAACTACTATTGTGAGTTCACCATATTATACATTGAAGTCAAAACCTTGTTACGGCCAGATCACAATGACTGTCCAAAGCTAGTATTTATGTGGGCTTCTTGTAATGTTGAATATTCAGGGCTTATGAAAGTTCATTCACTCTCTTTGGATGGATCTTAATGTCAGCAATGTAATGCTCCTCAATAGAGGCCTGCAAGCTGACAGAACAGAGAAATCCTGCATTGAGAGGAGCTATTGAGCCGTTTCTTATCTTGGTGTGGTTTGGTTTCACATGATCTACTTTCTGTACTCTGATTTTGCATGTGAGTTGTGGATTCAAAGTATGAATTGATTTGACTTTCTCTGCTGTTGGGGGATTTCCAGTTCATGCAGCTCTGGAGTGGGACGATGAATTCGGAGGAGGTAAGAGTCTTACAGCAAACAGCCAACACATTTCAATTTTCTCACCATTTTTTCTTGCTAAGTTTGTAATGCAACAGTTGCCATTATCTTGCTACCTCAGTGCTGATTAACTTCCAAGAGGGTCCTGAGGCATGCAGAACTTAGTGATTTCATTACATGAAGGAATCCATGGCTCACAGCAGTATGGTAAATAGATTGGTAGTATGGTATGGTTGCCAATTTTAAGGGGCATTGTGTCCTTGACCAAAGGATCTGGTCTCCATTGAAGTATAATCATAGTCATTTGCATTTCGTTTTTAACATTTTAAGACAGGCTGCACCTTCAGAAGAATATCAGTTGGAATATAGATAGAAAGACTTAGGATGCTTCACATGTAATGAAATACAAGACAGAAATAGGGTATTCCCCTTCCTCTCTTTATTGCCTCCTGGCATAAAGGAAAATTTTGCCATAACTAATTATTATGCCAAAAGTCCATGTCTCCTGTTCTCAATGCAAGGAATGACTTGATGTTGAATGTTTCAGTCTTGACTTATGACGATTTGGGTGATGGAGAGGAGGATTCCCTACCACACATTCATAGTGCTCCTGTATTCCAAAGCAAACTCCCACCTGGGGTACTCCATCCAGGGATGCCTCAGGTCCAAGCTGTTCTTCCACCTTCAGTTGAGGCCGAGGATACTTCTAAGAACCAAGAGGCAAAACCTCAACGTAAAACTCCCATTCTCTGTCCTTTATTAAATTCTTTCTCCATTTCTCTAAATGTCAGATTGCATCTCGTGTAGGTCAAGAACTGAGTGAAGAAGAGAAGCAGACACTCATGATGACTGAAGAGTTTTTGGGATTCTTTGATCGAGCAACTCGTCGCATTGAACGTGCCTTGAATGAGGATTCAGACATCCTTGTTGATTACTCAGCTGATTTAGATGCAGATGCCAATGGGTGCTTATTTCTCGTTGCTATACTAACCTTCCCCTTGAACTAAATCCCTAAAATCCTTCCTCTCATTAGATCTAAAATACATAATTTTCCAATTATTATAGTGAAGAGAAGAGTGGACAGAGGTTGGTGTTGAACCGATGGTTTGAAGATGAGCGGTGGTCAAGGAATCGAGTGGTCACTTCTGTGGATTGGTGCCCACAATATCCAGAGCTTCTGGTTGCCAGTTACAACAATAATGTGGCCAGTCCACATGATCCAGATGGTGTGGCTCTTGTGTGGAACACTCGCTTCAAGAAACACACTCCTGAGTACATCTTCCACTGTCAATCTCCAGTCATGACTGTCTCCTTTGCCAAGTGAGGGGGTATTCTTCATTTGCAAGAAAAAGGCCCCTAGCTGTTCATATACACAGTATTGCACAGTACTAGTGGTACTTGTATGTATGCATTCCAGGTTCCATCCTAACTTGATCCTTGGAGGAACTTATTCAGGACAGTTGGTGCTTTGGGATAATAGAGTCCATAAACGAACACCAGTTCAAAGGAGTCCACTATCGGCTGGGGCACACACTGCAAGTGTCTCTTTTCTTCATCCTGAAGACTCCCAAGGAACTGGAAGCCTGATGATATTGTCATTTTTGCAGCATCCAGTATACAGCCTGACAGTTGTAGGGACAGCACATGCACATGCTGTGGTCAGTGCCAGTAATGCTGGTCGCCTCTGTGCTTGGAGCCTGGACATGCTGGCAGCTCCTCAAGAATCCTTAGACCTGGTGTATAAGCAAAGACCTGTCCCTGCTACATGTCTCTCATTCCTTCCTAATGACTCTAATAACTTTGTTCTCGGATCCGAGGATGCTTGCGTCTATTATGGTAAGTCTTTTTTCTGCTTTCATATATTGGGTCAGTTTGAGCTAGTTTGAGAAATTGCCAATCTACTTGTAGCATGTCGTCATGGGAACAAGGCTGGAGTACTGGAAGCATTTGAGGGTCATCGAGGACCAGTCACTGGGATTGACACTCATCGTGCTTATGGACCCATTGAATTCTCTCATCTCTTCCTGTCCTCCTCCTTTGACTGGACTGTCAAACTCTGGAGTGCAAAAGTCTTAAATTATCCAATTTTTCTCAACTTCATTTTGAGGAAATTTAACCATAATCATTCAGATGTTTTGTCTTTTTTTAACAGGAAAGAAAACCTCTGCATTCATTTGAAGATAATGGTGATTACATCTATGATGTTGCATGGTCCCCAATTCATCCATCTGTTTTTGCAGCTGTCGATGGGAATGGTCGCTTGGATATCTGGAATCTGAATGTTGACATTGAGGTAAATTCATTTCTCTTTCTTCTGATCCTTAGCTTGCTTTTCCTCATGTAAAGTTAAACTCATTGTCATCTGCCTCTTTTTCCCATTAAATCCATTAATTTGAATCAAAATTATGATCAATATTTTGTGACAAGAGTGAATTCAATGTGAAGATAGTTGATATGGCACAAAAATGACTGAGCACAGAATCAAATTAGCCTTTATTGGTGCTGCATCATTCCAGATGCCATCATGCACAACATTCCCAGTGCAAAACCATCCCAGACTTTCATTGGAGAAGTTGTCCAAGTTTCATTTTCAGTTTTCTGCAATTATTAATAATTCACATGAGGCCATAGTATGGTATTTTGTTTCAGGGATACTAGAGGTCCTATTAATATTAAGCCTTATGAGGAAGAAGGTTGAAGTTAATGCTTTGGGGGTAGGGAGCCATTTGGATTGACTTAGTGTCTCACCAAGTCAGCTTCTGTAGTCTGGAGTTGGTCCATATTGTATTACAAAAAAGCCTCTTGCCTCTGGTCCAGCCTACCCTGCTTATGTCTCTCTTGCCTGAGGGTGGGTTTTTAGGACCTCCCTAGGTCCTCACAGCACACTATCTAGACATGGAGATGAACAACTCACTAGCAATCAAATTATCATGCCCTCCCTTTTTATTACAGATGGTGGTAAAGTATTTATTAGCCAATACCGAGGAAATATTCTGTAAGTGACTTGTTACTGGGCTGGCAACTATGAATAACTTATCAAATAAATTATCATTTCAGCCATGATATTGGCAGGAACCTTCCAAATTGCACATTTATGTCTTAATCACCAGATGAGCCAAAAAAAACTGGACAGTTTTCAATGATACACCATATTGCATTCACTGCATATGTTTTAATGTGGTTCATGGCATTTGAAAGTGGAATGAATAAGCTCTAAAATGGTGGACATACATTTCCAATATCTTTAAGAGTTTAAGAAATTCTGGAGTTTATATAAACAACAAAAAAAGTGGGCAAGACTTATTAGCACTCATTATTCTGACCCAAATTGCTATTGGGGATGTCAGGACCAGGGATGTTTACCCTTGATGGAGATTCTAGTCAACCAATGTCAATAGTATCCTGGCTTTGCCCATTCTGATTGAAATTGTTCCTGTCCCTCAGATAGAACCAAGAACTAGAAGATCTTGAACAGCAAAGTCCAGGCTTGTATTTTGAGCCAGTCAGATTTAAGAGGTAATGCATGTCAATAATGTATAACATATAATTTTGCCTATTGGGTTGTTATTCCAATTGTTATCTATACTATAATACTATTTTTATTCTGCATTCATTATAAAAAGCCCTTTCATCAAAAGCCAATCTGTATTCACCACAACATTGTATTCAGATGTTTCTTCAAAATACACTCTGCTGTTATCTGGGGGATAAGAATTTGGGAATGCTGGCATTACGAACACATTTCCTGAATATCTTTCCCCCCCTCTCAGAGTGGTGAAAGTCTATATAATCCCTTTGCACTTCTCCAGGAGGGAGGCAAATCAGGTGAGGAGAAATGTACCCACCTGTGTGTGGAAAGGGTCAAATATGACAAGGACCCTCCTGACCATGCTTGCTTCATCTCCTGTTCTCCCCTCAAGAGTTCATTCTCATTCATTTTTAATGGCATGAAAATTTGTAGCATTTCTTCCCTAATATTGTCAATCTCTATGAATCATAAGATTCCTCTTCATAAACAATGCTAATCCTGCTCTCTAGGACGTTGATCCTGTCATTGTGACTATGGCCTCACCTTAATATTTTAATAATAAGATTTTGACCAACTTTTCAATGTATAACTGTAAGAAGGCAATCAAAAATCCCACCAGGTTTAGTGAGATTTGATTAAAACAGAAACAGCAACCTGAAGTGGTTGGTCTTACTTTGCTGTTCCTGTAATTGGTTTATTTCAATTTTTTCTTAGGTCCCAACTGCATCAGTGGTTGTGGAGGAAGGTGTTGCTCTGAATCGTGTGTCATGGACACAGTCTGGTCAACACATATGTGTCGGGGATGAAAATGGTCGTATTTGGGTCTATGACCTGAGTGAGGTAAGTCCTGCTCTTGCTCAGAAATATGGCAAGAAAAATCACTATGCATAACTAAGTTAAAGGGGCACAGACTCTTTTCAGAATTGAAGGCATTAATGATGCACAATCATATGGTCATCTGTAGACTGCTAGGAGTAGGCAAAATTATCCAAAAATGGTCTGAGGTTACTTGGAATGGTAATGCCTAATGGGGATTTCTCATATTACTGGTCAAATACTGATGCATTGTATACATTGCAGTTGTTCTATGAAGATCATGAAACTTTCTCATCCTACTGTTGTAGGACAAGAGAGTTTCCAGTTTCCAAGCTCAAATAGCCTCCTTAGAAATATTTTGGCCAGTTGCTCCTGTCTGATGGGGCTTGGAGGTAAATTCTCTTGCTGATAGATTGGGCATGGCATATGATAGGGCTTACATACAGTGAACAAATTTCATCTCAACTCTTTCTGGTCCATTTTATTTGTAACGTTATAGAGATTGTCAGACTAGGTCTGCCAGTGGACCACAAAGGGTAGCTTAGAAAATATGCTGGTTCAGTATTTTTTCAATGCTTGGCAAAGTTTCCTGAGTTGATTCTCCTCTTGATACTACAGGTGCTGGCTGTCCCAAAGGCAGATGATTGGAGCAACATGATGCATACTCTTCATGAGATGAAGACCAATCAATTGGAAGATGTGGAGATCTCTCCTCCTCCTACCTCTCTTCCTATGTCTTCTCCCATGTCATCTCTCAAGTTGTGATCACTCCTCGCTCTCCTTTCATCAACATCTATGTTGTTTTATCTCTTATTTCAGGCAGCATTTTTTTAAATACATATTGTATTTTGAAAGTTTTTTCATCACCTCTGCCTGCAAGTTCTAAGCCCTATTATCATAATGAGAAAATGAAATAGATAACTACAGCCTGCACCATTTTTTATTTATTCTTTCACCTCTGTGAGTAAGCCAACTGTCAACAGTGTTCTAGAATTGGGTTCACTCAATGCATGCCACACAGTGAAAAAACATACATGTTAGACATGAACAAGTTCTCTCCACATGGTATTTTATTTTTATTTTCCATCCCATCTGTGCAATATGGGATGGGTTCTCCTCAGCAAGCTGTAAAACTTTTCCACATTCTTTACCAAGATGCTATGCTTTCAAAACTGAAATCTTTACACTAAGCCTATTGTCAGAGCTGTTAAATCAAGTGATCAGTGGAATCAGTTTATGTACATCCCAGCTTGCAATACTTGGGATTTTGAGCTAAAACAGTTTAAAAGTGCCAAATTTCATTGCAGGATTGGTTGATGAATCAGTTGGTGTTGGGTTGCTCCATGAGTGAGCAACCAGACTGAGTAAAATACTTTACAGTAAAGATTAAAATTATGAAATAAAAATGAACATGTTCATTAAGGTTCATGACCTATTTATGCTTATGATTGAATATTCAGAAGCCAACTCTGAAAACAGCTTCCCTTACCTGAACATTAGACAGCCTCACGAATAGAAACCTACTTCAAATGGCAATCTCAACATTGTAAGTGAAGATTCAGCTCTTGGGAAATACATCCCTCTCAAATAGAGGGGGTGCAGTTCTGTTTCCTGGTATTATGAACACGGATATAACGAAAAACCGGTTATACCAAAATCCTTAGGTTGCTGGTTAAACGTCCGTAGACACCCCATAAAGAAAAAGTCTGATATAACGAGATCAGATGTACATAAATTTTGGTTATAATGGAAGAATTCATATGTCCCCAAACAGAAAATTACTCGGAATGTAAAGTCAAGAAGGAAATAAAATTTTCAAGGAAGCTGCAAAAGGGTGAGTTATTTCCATCCAACCCCTCATCCTTCAGTTGCAGGGTTCGGCGCAAATATAATTTACGTGTGACGGTGGATGCGGACAAGGGAGAATGAAGGAGCAGTTCAGTGTTCGCGTTCAACTCCTACACCACCGTTAAGACGGTTCGTGGCTCGCCCCATTCATCTCGTTCGAATTTCTTTTACAGTTTTACAGTTTTTTCCAATTGCTAAAGCCCTGTTTCATATCTCAATGGACATTTTTCAAAACTTAACGTACGATCCGCAAAACGCTGCGCTCTTTTCTCATATCTATGCGTCCGGCAGTCAAAAGGGCGTCCCTTTGTCA
>CAJPEV010002992.1:0-36160 GCA_905338385.1 Darwinula stevensoni | reverse complement strand
TCCCAGTAAAGTCCGGAAGGCTGGGGAACCCCCGGAGTGCCTCCTGCACCCTAACTAGCCTCGCCACTAAATCATCCCTCTGTATCTCACCCACCTCCTTCCTGATCTCTCTAATCTCCTCTTCCACGTTAATGAGCCTTCCCGATAGCTCCCCTAATCGCTCCTCCAAGCTACAAATTCTGCATACCTGGCATACCTCTCGTTCACTAGTCCCACCTACCCAATCCCCGCACCGAACGCTTCTACACATCCTAGGCATCTTACTTACTTAATGTTATTGATCCCAATTGACACTCCTACTGCTTTAGACTTATACTTCGCAGTACTTCACACTAGTTGTAACCCGGCTAAGACTGTACTGTCCTAGTCCTTGTAGTAAAAGGAATATTACGAGTAATGCGCTAATAATTAAAGTAATTAAGCTGATTGATACTGATCTAATGTGAAGTTGGAGGTAGCTATCAGAATATGAATACTACGAGTAATGCGCTAATAATTAAAGTAATTAAGCTGATTGATACTGATCTAATGTGAAGTTGGAGGTAGCTATCAGAAAACTTATGAATACTGCCACAAAGTAGCCAGGTAACAACTAACTCACGACTTAGCTGACAACCTCGAGAGTATACTCCAACACATCCTCACGCTACGAACGCGCGAGCAAGACTGACACCTGACACAACCTGACAACCTTTTTGTGTTTGTCAATTGAAAATATGACGTCTCTATTGCTTTCCTTGAAACTTACCACAGGAGAAACAGACACTTTGAAGTTATTTTCTCACAATGTACAATGTGCAATGCATTGGAAATTGCATTAAATAATGAATCTTCTAGTGATTTTTGGTCACCGCCCGATCACTTTTCCGACATCCCTTCCCAAAGCCCATCATGTACCATTTCATCCCAAATTTGGAACTTCCGAAAGTGCCGCCTTTACTATGTGAGCTCCATTTACTAAACCCATGCACCTTCTTAACGTGTGTGCCATGACGTCATTATGTGAATTATTGGGGTAGTAAATACATGAACTTTCATGTTTCACGAATATTATCTTCTGATTGCTTGAATGTTAGGTTATCCTTCTTGCAAGTCGGTCATAGCACCGGAAATCACCCGAATGGTAACCAGATGGCCATCCATGCTTTAGATGGAGATCCGCTGAGAGTTCAGTTTAAGAACCAGTCCAATCCTTTCGCTCCATCCAGACGGGCATAGAAGTTTGATGGAAGAGTTTTAGGACGTGAGTTGCCATGTTTGTAGGCTGGAGTCGCCCTGGAGTCACTTGCTGGGGACAGTTCCGAAGTTTCTGACGTAACGCCGAGCTCAAATTGAAAACAATTGAAAAATGTCGTGCTGAAAAATGTAGAAGTCCCCTTCTTACTTTTCTCGTCTTTTACGGCGAAAGTGATGGAAGTCTGTGATAGAAAGTAGTACTGATTGACTGTTATACCTCATTGAAAAAATCGAAAGCGAACAATCCCGTCATAGTGGTAAAACACGATCAGGATCACCTTCACAGCTGATTTCTGCTGGCAAGGTTAATTGGTGATCTGAATGTTTTCAATTGCGAGCTTCCACGCTTTGTTTCCACATTATAGCGTAACTCCAAGTTTCAACATCTATGATTATGTTCGATTGAAGTTCGGATTCTAAGTAGCGGTGGCTAGCAGATCCTGACAGACAAACAATTAGGTTCGGCTTTTGTTTTACACGCGGTTGACCGGGGAGAAATCTCGCCGACACTCGTCTCACTCTTAAATCCTTTGCGTTGATACCCTCACACAACCCATACGACAAATTCACATCCTCAGCAACTGACCTAATCGTCGAACGTCTCTCCTGACGCACAACAGGCTCAAAAAGGGACACTAAGCTTCATGTTCTTCGACCAGAACATGCCAAGACCAAGAACGACCAGAGCAATGACACGATTCCCTGGCCTCCCTAAGATGAGCACGGCACCTGTACGTGTTCGATCTTGTCAGGGGAGACTAATCAAATCCTCTTTGTTACATTTGAGGTTCCTTCCTTGTCCTCGAGGCCAGGTCTAACTCCTCCTTCGTTTACATTTTGAATGAAGCTTTTGAATATTAAATGAATGAATATCACGCCATATAATTTTTCAACATTCACTTCGAAATTCCTTTTTCATAACAAGGAACTGTCCATTGCAAATGCCACTTAGCAACTGTATAACGTTATTCATAACTTTTACTTAACCCTTATCCGGGCATGGGGGGTCCGTTGGACCCCCCCCCCCACCCCCAGGGTATATTTCATTTCATTTCAGTGCGCAATTTCTCAAAATATTCTTTAAATTTAATATGGGTTTCATAGATAGTCATCCATAGATTCAAAAAAAGAAGTTTTGTTAAGTTTGGATTTGCTTTTAAGAAAAAATTCTAAAAATGCTTGGCCTTGTCCACAAAAATACCTTGCCTGGAAAAAGTATAAATAGTTTTTTAACTCATAACTTTTATTACCTGATTTTATGGTTATAACTCAAGTTTTCTCTTTCACTATATCTATACCTTTTATCCAAAGCAATCCAGCAACTGATTTTGTTTTCCTTCAAATTCAGTTTGACATGACCAACAGTGAATAATTTTTCAGTGAACCACAGCTGACAAGTCCTGATGGTGTCACATTGGACTCATTCAACCCGGAAAAATATTTTCGTTTTTTTTTTCTTCCGAACAATGAAGAGCCTGTGAGTAAATGCACGTGTGATGGTATCACATATATTCTTCTCCAAAAATAGAAGTCGGGGAATCCCTCTCCAGGATGGAGTAGCAAATGCGTAGAAAGGTTCGTCAGGTGCAAAGTTTCTCCATGGCTTTCAACACTTGATAAGAGGCAGACTGGAAAAAAAAAATTGAGAGGGATGTCAGTTGTGAGTTTTCGCATGACTTCCTCCGTATTTAAGCCTCACTAAAGGTCCTTCAAATTCACTTCCGCAGAGGGTCCAGCGTCCATTTCTAACCGTGAGTCCATTTCCTTCTCTAATTACTCCACGCTTTTCTGTCCTCCTTTCATTTCCGGTCATTCACTGATATGCCACTAACCCATACCTTTTTTGACGCTTCTGATAATTTACTTTATTTACGCAACCTTCCCCCTCGGTCTTCGGATCGAAGAGAGAGCAGATAGACGCTACACATTGCAACTCCAACATTGTGAGAATTTAAGGTTTACAGAGGATCGAAATGCCTGAAGAAGATTCCGTACGTGTCTTACATGTGGTAATCTGGCTTCCTATTCCAATTTCGACACGATATGACTAGGCAAATAGTTATTTAAAGTAACGAAGGGCATGTCACGAAAGGAGTGCGCAGTCTAATTTATTTAAGAATTTCGTATATTTCATGTATGTATATCGATCTTCATCTGCAATACAATCCCATTTCTTTACTCTAATGAAAATCTCCAGTTCCACTCTACTCCTAGAGTGTTAGCGGAGAATCAATAGGCGTCTATTGCCTTTTTTTCTTAAACTCCTTTCTATAACAAAAATGAACCTCCTCGTACTCCCCTTGGAGAGCATCAATGGGAGCGAAATTAGGCATGTAGGATATTCTCTCGACACAGAATCATTCCAGCAAACTCTATATTCACGGAGTTGTGGAGAGCAAGGAATCTCGTTTTTTGAAGATGTGAATTTTATTCCCATTATTATATCCCCCCCCCCCTCCTTCCTGGGGATTTTCGAGGGAAATATTCCAGCCATTGAGAAGATGTATCTCGAAGATGAGAATAATTGTGTTTTTGTGTGGCTTACGATGCATCATTTTCCAATTAAAAATGGTATTAGCTGTGATTCACTTAGGCCAAAGTACTGGCCCCTGTCTATCCCCCAGTTTTGGGGGATATCTTGTCGGGGTTACGCCAGATTCATGACTGCTTCGGCCTTCGTATTGGTGTCTAGATCTTCTGTTTTTTATGCATGCGACATTTTCGCGCTGAGCTTATGAGAATGAAACGACCGTTAGCAGTGGTTAATCGATGGGGTGAGATATGGAGATATTTAACAGTGTCTCAGTTAAGAAAAACCTTCTTGCTTGGGCCAAGTGGTGGGAGTTGGGGAGAAAAAGATGGGAAAAAAAGGAGGTTTTTCTTAAATGAGACAGGGTTAATCTGGAAATCCCCGAACGAACAGGATTGCCTCCATGCATCAATAGACACCTTAGTGCCTATTCTCCATGTATTTTTTGGTTCCCAGAGGCATTCCTCAGACCTCATTGAGACGGTTCGAGTAACTCCAGATAGGCCTAACGTAACACGTCATCTCTGAAGCGTTATGTGAAAGTCGGAATGGCCCTGCGATCGGCCTTACGTTGCACGTCCGGTGAGAGTCGAAGACCATGGATTCACTATGGGCTTACTTGGTCATGTAAGTCGAGGATTGTTCCTTTTGAACGGAAAAAAGGTAGGCCTTGGCCAAACGTTCCTGATTCTCGTATAGATGAGAGAGAGGGAATGAGGCTGAAGAAAGGGAAAGCCATTGATGAATGGTTTTTACATTACTTCAGTCCGTATTAGGTCACCATGTTCATTAACTCAAATCCGTATTAGGAGGTCTTTCTGCCAAAGTCTCGGTGACAAAGTCGGTATGGAAGAAGGTATACAACAAATAAAATATCTTTTTTGAGGGTGTCAAATGATACGTTTGACAGGTTTGATAGGTTGACCACGTGCAGAAACATATTATGCCTATAATGAAAGGGTATCATGATCTGTATGAAAATCGCTTCAATCTATTATGACCCAGAGGTAGTTTATTCTGCTCATAACGAGTTACTAGGGGGGATTGATGTGCATTTTGCTAACCCTATTCATTATGTAAACCATCGTAACTTGAGCCAAGCGCAGTAACTTTGGAATGGATTAAATCCCATACAGTGATTTGTATCATGCCACGGCGATCGGAATTTAAGCTCTAATCAGGTAAACGGGGTCAGAATAATACCAATAAATCATTACATAACACTCTGGTCAGTCATAATGCAAGGAGATACGAATGGCGTTGTTCCTGGGCGTGATTTCAACTGTCATCAGGTAGATTCAAGTATGGCAGGTATCCAATCTATCTATATTTCAGAGTGTTTGTGTCTGAACCTGTCCATGATGCACAGCCAAGCCTCTTATCCCAGTCCGGCCAAACTTTGCATTGCTTCCTCATTTGGTCGAAGAAAGTCATTAGCTATGTGACGTTTAAAAATGCGGAGTCCCCGCGGTACCTTATTTAGGGTAGGTTCGGCCGATTCACGACTACAAGGAGTCAACATTTTTGGGGACTCTTGATGAAAATCAAAGCTGAACAAACAGCTTGCTAATGGAATTTTGCAATGGGTTGTGCCATATGTTACATATTTTAAGCAATTTCTAGCCGGGTTTGCCTAAAACAATATTAAATCCTCAAATATTGGACGCCTACAATATCCATGCGTGCAACGCCAGATACGTCTGCTAGTATTCCATGAGTGAATTCGGTCGATAATCTCTTTCCAGGTGTGAGGACAAACCCAGAAGTGCATGAAAATGAGGGGGATTCCAGGTCTCTTGCCAATCCTGCTGTTCGCCTTCTTCAAACATGGTGACGCACAGGTGAGAAAATTCACTCATGCCATGCCACTCATGCACACAACGAGCTCATCCATTCACAAATCGGGACATTCCCTACCCCTGTTCCCCCTCCGTCAAACTAGCATGTAAGAACTAAGGAACGCGAACTAAGGGAGAGATGCATCTGACAGTCATCAAGAACGAATTCGCGCTGAACGAGAAATAAGTCACTGCTGCTCCACTTGGTGCGCGATGACAAAGGAAAGGCTAAAAAGTACAGACAAACCATGCGGCAAACGTGCGAACGTAAAATGCAATTACAATATTATATTAATACATTCTCGAAAGGTAGAGATTCCTAAGTGTTCATGAAGACCCATGATGTTTTAATATTAAGTATTTATAATGCTATATGAAAAGGATTTTCTCCATTTCTTCAAATTCAATTTAGGTAAATGATCTGTGATATTTTTGCGAATAGAAAGTCCGCGTGCGTGAGCAATTTTCTTTTTTTTTCAGCTGTTCTCGACGGTCACACATATAGCGCTTTTTAAAGTTAAAAGTCACTTCTACAAATTGTCATTCTCCTTTTCCAAAATGCAAATTTCGATATGTACTCTTCCGGATTCATAAGAACAAACAGAGAAGCAAGGATTCTCATTTCAAGCGAGGTGTATCATCGAGTATTATTCATTTTCTGAATGGTTATTGGAGAGGGATGGAAAGCATCACTGTCCAGCCGAGAAGTATTAACTTCTTCATTCAAGCGTATTGCATATTCCATTGTGAGAACCAAATTGTTTGGGTTCCACGACACGAAACTGGATGGCTTTTGAGAAACATTCTTTTACAATATTCTAAAGTGTCATACGCGAAAGATTGCGTTGGCGTCAAATGTCCCCAAGGTTCTCAGGTGTATTGTGCCCTTCCCTTCAGGTTCTTTATTGTTTAAATATATCCAACAACGGCATTTGGTCATTTGCGGCTCGTTATTTGCTGTGCTTCACAAAAGGCTGGAGGGGGGTGGGGAGATTATCTCGGATCACTATCTTGATTACAACAATAACGTCTTTATTGGATAAAATATAACATGTTCCATATTACATTTCAATTGTCGGTTTTGCAACATGGCTTAGGATTTTTTTTTATTGAAATGGACGAAAATGTACACTTCAAAAAGGAAACCATGATTTCGTTTATAATTGTTCTTTACATGCAGACACTCTTTCCAAATCAATGATTTTACTTCAATTCTGATCTGTTCATTTTAGAAATTCCCAATCCATCCATCCGATGAACGTGCGAACTTTTTCCACTTGGAGAAGATGATGTCAGCTGTGATAGGAAAAAACGAAGAACTCGCAAACGACATCGCACAACTGAAGCTCGTCGCTGAAAACCTGAAGCAAGAAAACGAAGACCTGAGAAACAGCTACGGAAGTCTCCGGCGCGACAACGAAAACCTGCGGCATCAAAACGGGATCCTCGGCCAAAAACACGAGAGTCTCAGGCACGACCACGAAAGCTTCAGGTCTCGGGTGCAGGGATATTTCCACGAAAGGGATCAGATGAAGCTTGAAAATGCGATGGAAGACAGACTGGAATATCTGGAAGCGCTCTCACTGCAAATCAGTGAGTACTCTTTTTAAAATTAGTATATTGCTCCTCATCATATATTTTTTCTTCCTAATTTTGGCTAATTTATTTAAAGTCGAATATTTTGTTCACAGCGCCCCGAAGCTGCAATGCTCTGGCAAATCTTGGAGTCTCGAAGACAGGAACGTACCTTGTGGATCCAGACGGTGCTCTCATCGGTGAATCACCCATCAAAGTCCTCTGTGACATGGAAGCAGGTCGGTGGAGGAAATCAAACAGCCATTCCACTTTCTTTTAAAAACACCTCCATCATGTTAGACAAGTAGCCTTCTCAGACGGTCATCGTGATGAGTAACGTCTTCCTTAGACCCGGTGACCACTGTCGTTCAACACGACTCGATGGAAAGCACGTACGAGGCATTCTCGAAGCAGATGACTTCTTTGATCGATCAGTCAGAGTCATGCGAGAAACAAGTAGGTGTGACTTGAGCATTTCAACAGCCAATGAACCCTGTTCTGAAGTTTTACCCAAGACGAAATCTCATATTTTTGTTAAAATTATTATTCCTCACTTTTCATTCTAGCACGGTGGACTGGTTTGCAGGGGTGAGGCTCCCCGACCGGAAAATCCAGCAACATCCTGCTCGTCTCTGCGCCGAGCTGGGAACACTCGCACGGGATACCACCTCATCAGCAGGAAAAAAGGACGATTGGATGTCGTCCTTTGCCAGATGGATTTGGACGAGACGGATCCCAAGTTTCAAGTGGAGACCAGTGCTCTCATTCAAGACGGAGCAGTTATTTTCGATGCCTTTAGACGATCTGACTACATCACGGAGAACGCAGTCATTAGGTACGAGTCGACGGAGGTAAACGTCGGCGATGCCATGGACCCAAACACGGGAATTTTCACCGCACCCATAGCCGGAATCTACTCTTTCTCCTTCCATTATTACACTGACGATTTTGGCCTTGTCCATATCCGGCAAAACGAGCTTGTGAAAGCGGCAATGTACACTTTCTATACGAGTGATCTCGGTGAATACGACGTGCCGGGGCAATCCGTCGTCCTTCAACTTGCAGAGGGCGACACAGTAGACGTCTACTTATTTTTCGGAAAAGCAATGTCGAACACGGACCGTTACGTCCACTTCGTGGGTTACTTGTTAACTCCCCTGTAAAACTACAGACACTGTCAAACCTTCGATTCCTCGCGTCCATTTTCACCGCCGGCTTTAATATTTCTCCCGTCAATCTCTATTCTGCTCCGAAATCGGCTTCGTAGTCGTTGCCGAAGGTCGACGTGTGTCGCAGCGACCAGCAGCATTCTCAATTAATCTGATGAACCGATGAAGCTTTCACGACACGTGGATCTTCGTTACAGAAGAAAGTGCAGAGAAGTTAACGTGAAATTAAGTCATGAACGCGGCTTTGTGAAACTCGACCACAAATCATCAGGGTATGTTTCACTTTTTAGGCAGGACTCCTCATTCCTACCTCTTCGTAGGGGGATGGTGTATGTGTAAATGTATGCATATGTTTTCGCAGATATTTTTCAAAGATGATTGGCGCGCAAGAAATTGGAATGAAGAGATATATATCTGTAACGTTGTTTTTAATTCTATGGACGAAGAACAAGTCGGGGCCGAATGCTATGCGCATAAAAGCGACATCGAAATGCTGTAACCATTCGCGAATGGCAGAAACTCAGTCTTTGACGAGAAGAGTGGAAGGCCGCTGCGCGTGGCTTCCGAGTTCGATTCGAACAGCAAGCGCTCCAGAAGGCCGCAGAGAGTGAAGGCGAATCGACAAACAACGCTGTCTCTTTGGAAACATTCGCGGGATGCATTGGATTCCGGAAAATGCCTACCAAATACTTTTTTCTTAAAAGGAAATTCGCATCATTCAGCTATATAACAAATCCCGTTGAACTCTCGCCACGTGATCATGCTGTCGAACGAATCGACGCTAAGTGATGATCCGAGCCATTTCTCTTCTTCCTGCCGGCGTTCAGGCGTTAAATGGCACTAGTTGCTACCCGAGGAACATCCGTGCTTTGAAGCTGATCCACTTTTTGAGGTTGATCGACTTCTGTTCCATAACATTTAAAGTAGGACTCTCCATTCGATTAATTTAATCAAACGATTAATTTATTGAAATATTATTGTATTTTAAAATGTTAATGGGAATAAGAGGCATTCGGCGGGAGATTATGATGTCGATTGAAAGTCGATAACTTTCGACAATATTCTTAAATTGCTACTAATACTTTAACCCTTTCAGACATGGCGTCCATTCCAATGGACATTGCTTTTACCTTTTGGAAATTTATTACGATTCTCGTGACTTTGCGCTGCATAATACGCTACAATGGGCGCAATCATGTACGGCTCAGTTCCATCAGATGCGTTCTTTCACCCATTAGTTTTGTAATATTCAGTTATTTAATCAAATGTATAATATATAATATATGGTATTACATGGTAAATTTATACAACTTATGAAAATTGAAAACATGAGCATGAAAATTTCAATTTCAATAAAAAAAAGAACTCAAACATGCAAAAAATATATTATTCCGATAGCGGCCTTAATTTAGGTCTGAAATGGCTAATTGATAACCGGTCGATTGAATTAATTGAATAGACACCCCTGATTTGAATGAAATCCGCAGCCGGAATTCGTAGGAGCAAAATATCAGTTTGTTCGAGTTTCCTGCTGGATGCAGGCGAATGCTCCATCGGCTATTCCTCCAGCCGCTTTCAACTGTCGGCAAAAGTAGTCCTCGTTCCGTTTGCGCTCGACGCAATCGCGTCATTAGATGGCGTCACTCTTGGGGATGTTGCGGCCTGCAGAAAGGAAGTGAATTATGAGAGCACGTTATCTGCCTCTTTTATGCCGGCATAAAAGAGGCAGATAACGTCCCATCAGCCGTTCCGCTGGAGCGGAAGAATTTCCAAAATAGGGCTCACCCTTGAAATGCGTTCCGCTTCCTGACAGTAACATCTCCTTCAAACCAATCCACCGAGAACTGTTAAGATCCTGAAAATGATTTTCGGGAAACAAAATAAAAATAGAACAAGGCTCGGGGGAAATGTCTCCGTGCCCAGGCACTCAGACGCAAACACTCATACTAACGCATAAAGAAAATTCCACTCAGTGATTTAAATCCCAGGAACTCGCTGTTGGAAATTGAAATATGCGGGCGAGCGACTTAATGGAGTAAAAAGAAGTTATACAAGCTGAGAGGAAAAAAAGCCGTTCGAGTGAGGATCGTCTCGTCTGGGCCCGGTCGGTTGGGAATGTCTGCGGTGAGATCGCGGAAGCGTGTGATTCTATTGTTGCCGGAGCAGACTATGCCCGATACGTCACGATGACGTCACGATGCGACGTCCATCGGCGCGCCACGTGAGCGGCGCCGCGTGTTCGCGAGGTACGGGTCCGGCCTAGGCCGGAGCCGATTGGATGAGCTGGCCGCGGGGGGGATGCTCTCTTTTGGCAGGCTTTCCACGGGCGTGTTCGTTCTTACTCAGGGTTTTGAGGTGGGATTAGAAGGGGCCCATGTGTTTAGCATGATGTTGAACCCGATGCAATGTTAAAACTTTGTACATGCTGCAAACGTTATATTTATGGCAGGCCTAAAGGTGTGCCTGTATAAGCTGTGTTTGTATAAGCCTTGGCCTGAACTAACAGGTGGTTTTCCACGTTCAATCTACGCTGCCTTTTTTTCCATGCTTTTAAAGGCACCGTTGCTGAGCAGCCGAGGCAACTGAAATCTCAGGAGTGCATTCTCTTATTGGCACTTTCTTTTTTTTTCATTTTCCGATGGACACTTTGAGGCATCGTGGTGAAAATGACCTTTGCACATTGAAGGAAGGGGAAAAGGTGGAGTTGGATCAGGGGGGCCAAATCTTATGCCTCAGCTACTGTCCAATTGTGGCCTGGTGCTTGAGTGAATATTTTCATCCTCGTAATTCAATCTCATCATTTTTCTGCTCGTTTTAATGTTTCCATTCGGTAAAAACCAAAGGAATAGAATACCTGTTTCATATCAGAAACCTGGAATGAGACAAGGGGCGGGTTCTTGTACACCCTTTTAGCTGCTAACAGTCTTTTAGTCCTTGCTGGCAATGGACCTAAAAGTTCTTTTAGGGACTAAAGGGAGTACAAGAACCCACCCTAGGAGTTTATGTAAAAGTAGAGGGTTTCTCATTGTTTGCCCTTTCTTGGGATCTGTATGTAGACCACAACTGTCAGCTGACCTTTTTATCAAGCAGTGTGTCCTTGCATCACTGCTTGCACATCAGTTTCTCATTTCAAGTTCGCCTGTGCACAAAGTTATATTGTAAACTTGTTTTGGTGTTGTTTTAAATCTCATTCCAAAGATGCCTTTCAAATTCAGGCTGCAAGGTAATGTCAGTCACAAAGTTTTTGGAATTAAATTAAATCTAATTAATGTTTTTCACCTAATTCAGACAATCATGTGCACAAAAAGATTGACTACTGATCAACCTTGGTGCCTATGCATGGAGTAGCCTATGGTCACTTCTCTGCAAAGGTTTAAGAATGTTACAGGAGTTCCTGGAATCAGTGTTGGGAACTAGAGAAGGAAGAATGTAGTTTTAATTTGCAGGACTAGATTAACAATCTCTGCTGAATATTCATACTGGCCTTTTTATGTTATATTGTCAAACTGCTGACTAAATAAAATGTGACACTAAATGGAATCCTTTCCTTCAGGCAGTGAAACTATGATCAAATGGAAAGATGCCATTCTGAGGGGACCTTCTCAGTGCATCAGCAGTCCTAGGAAGGCGATCGAGATCCACGAGAGCCGCTTCCGGTCGACACGACCCATCCGGTGCGTGTCGCCTAAAGGTACGGCGAAAGTCCAAAGTGAAGCCGCAGAGTTCTTTTACCTACCAGAGTATAGTCCACTGCCTCGCCAAAATTATTGGAACCAAGTTGTAGTGCTGTGATTGTTACAGATGATGTGATTGACTATAAACAAATTATTGATCTTGCCAGATATAGGTAAACACTCATCCCCATCATTAGTTGTCCCATCCCCTCCAAAGCATCATTCATTATCATGAGTGCCTACTGATACTGCAGCACGGATGGCTGCGAAACCCCGAATCGCTCCTGGAACTTCTGTCGATCCGGTGATGGACGGAGTTTGTTGTGATCTTCCTCTGCTTTCATGATGTACTGGTCTCATGGGAGCAAATGCAAGAGCCAAGTCTCAGTGCAAGGGGGGAGTACAGTGGAGAGCCATGAACCAAGGATCCCTTAATTGGAGTTTAAGGAGGGAGGGGCTGAGGTGTTCCCTGACTTTCAAAATATTGCAACATTGAAGTTTGTGATATTCAGGCTGTAAATGGAGGAATCAATGGTATCATTGAAGAATCATCATGATTATCAGAGAATTGTCATACTTCAATCCGTTCCTGAAAATTGGATCGAAGAGGTAGGATTAGTACCTGTGGGCACAGGCAGTACATTCTTTCATGAGGTCCTTGCGTGGTATCTTGTGATTAAGGCATCACCACTAATCCCTGTGTGATGGACAAAGAATGCCACTCATTTGGCTTAACTGCCCTTAACCTGCGCCAACTTCTTTGCTCTTCCAGCTTCTTAATCCCAGCAGGAAATCATTTTTTTATTAATTATATTTGTTCATTGCCTTGCATCTGATACAAGGGCAATGCCTAAACATATTTTTTCATGAAATAAATGTTTAATTTCTGGGAGAAGATGTCAAATGAAATAATATTTTAAGTAATAGTATATGAAGTTGAATACCCAACCAAGGTCAAGGGTTGCTTAGATGGCTGTGTGAGGGTGAGATTGTCCTATTATTAATATTATCACACACTTTTGGATATGGATGGAGTGACCCTGTTTTTCTACATGGCTCCTGCGATCCTGCTGTTCAACATTGGTGCCTAAAGACTGCCCTTGGTTTAAGCCAGTTTGCTAAAGTAGCTGTCTGTTTCTTGAATTAATGCATGGAGCAATAGCAGAAGTGCTTAAGGGTGGTTATGCTGAAAAGGTTCATGTGGAACAGCATTGAAAGATTTAGCTATATGTGATGATTTTGAAAGCCCAGGTGCCTTTGACCTCTCTCCAGCCCCTCTTGGAGGATGCAGGACTAAGCTCAGCAGGCTCTCTAACTGCCTCACACTTCCCACCTTCCATCACGAAACACCATTCTTGGACTCCACGGGAGGAGTACGATGTCAGGACTGGATGGGACTTGGCCTACCTGCTTGTGCAATCAAGTATCAGATAAGGATTTTTATAAATTACTATGTTGTTTAAATAGGTATACTGTCAGTTAACAATGCACAATTTGGTGTAAGGAGCTCCCAGTTCACTGGGAACTGGAACAGCTGGCTAACATCCTACCTAGGCCTGAATTCAGCAACATACCACAGCCACATTAACATTTTCTATGGGGATTGCTCTAGTGACAAGTTTTTGGTGTAAGGAGCTCCCAGTTCACTGGGAACTGGAACAGCTGGCTAACATCCTACCTAGGCCTGAATTCAGCAACATACCACAGCCACATTAACATCTATGGGGATTGCTCTAGTGACAAGTGAAATTTGTGTACCCTGACAAAAGGAATATAAAGTTTATCAATGCAATATAAAAAGTAAGTTACTATAGACCCTTACAAGTGTTGGCAATGGGGTTAACTGTGCATCAATTTAGTGACGAGGATTTCACCAAAAAGGGACTTATAACTTCTCTGCCCAGGAGGGGAGGGGGTGGCAAGTGCATTAAGAGCAGAGTTGGTGAGGCTAGAACCAAACTTGGGGAGGGAGGCTTCAGCCACCCAGCCCTCCCCTCACTACACCACTGCATTCAATCCATTCACTCTAGTGGTGAGCAGTTTGTTCAACTGTGCACATTGGAGTCTTGCTGTCATTAATGCCTTTTCTTGTTTGGTTGGCAAGGATCTTTCACATGCTCGCAGATACAAAAGTAGATGACAATAGTTGCTACTAGCATGGATATGGCCAAATGCCACATTCCATCTGACAGCATTTTTGCGCTCTGAAGCTGGTCCAAATGTCAGTCGTGCTCGATTCACGCGAGAAGAATGTCGGCATCCTAAACGTCCACGACACGAGTGGACGGTCCAACTCGGACCGCATGTGCCAAATGTTCCTGATGTAAACATGGACCAATCTTGCAGAGCCTTCAGACTCTGGATACACAACTCAGGACTTGTCTTTACCTTCTTAGTCCCAGTTCAGGTGAATTAATTAGCCTATTGGGGAAACTTCCATTATACTCCATCCAAGGTAGAGAATCCTTCCCTCACCCTTCATCTATTGAGCCATACATTTTCTTGAAGTTAAAGATCTGCTCCTGTCTCGAGATTTCCACTTGAGGGTATTGATTTCACGTGTGGTATGTGCTTGTGATCCCCAGCAATCGATCGGTATTTAAGGCCTCAAGCCGAACCTCTTAAAGAAGCTTTCATTCAGATGAGTGAAAGGGTGACATGTTTTTCTCTGAAGCTTGTTTACCTTCCTATTACGTTCTTTCTGGTCTTGCACTATTAAGACTTTTCCTCTTATGTTTGTCTTACCTCCCATCACTTCTTGCCTGAAGTACTCTTTCAGCTAAATAAATGATTACCTATTGGTAAAGTTGCAGTACTTCTGGCATGAAACTAGGCCCTCATTGCTAAAATTTGAAGAAACTATGTTTTCAAACCTGTGGTTTATTCTGTGGTATTAGATATGGATGCTGAAAAGGGTATCAGATGCTTTTCTCTTATATGAGGTATGTGTTCATGCTATTAGTGTTTATTTGCTAATGCAGGCTTTTTGCACAATCCTATGTCCAAAATGTGAGCAAAATTAAAGTATTAATTAGCAGCTTACTTTTAAAGTGTACATTGTTCTTAGTGAAATTACTTGAAACCTGTTCCCCTGGAATTAGAATATGAATAAATTTGTAAATTCATAAGTAAATGAAAAGCCTAGGCATGAAGTTGTTATGTATTGGTTTTGAAGAAGATGATCAGTTGAACAATCCTTGCTCTTGAAGCACATGGCTTCTTTAATTGATATTTAAATAAATCCTCTCATGGAATGCGAGAACCTCAGCAATTTAACCAACATCACTGTGGTAAACCAGCACTATAACATAAACAGTTTTCTTCCAGAACTTGATTGGTGTTCAAGTACCTGTAATATTCCTTTCACATGCATTGTCATCATGTGTCATTTTTAATCATTTCTTTCACAGATCGTCTCCTTGATGTCGGGGCTTCACTGCCGTTGGAAATACGACCGGCACCTCTTCCCCATCGATAAGTGGGCATGTGGGAAATGGGGGGGAGATGGAGCTGAAAGGACAAAGCATTGCCTTCATGACTGCCTTCATTCAGTCCTGTACCTGTGAAGGTCTGTTTTACCATCCTCTTTGTCTGGCATTTTGCATGAGTTTTTTCTCAGTCATAGATATGAAATAATTTCTGTCAACTTCTCAAATCCCTGTTTAAAAATAGGTACATCTCACTACCACCCAATTGTTCATAGATTGAGGAAAGTGGCCATGAGGTGAGACAGTGACTCCAATCAGGGGGCATCGTGCTTCAAACTGTTGATTCCTTTTGAATGCCTCTTCATGTTATTGCCAGGGCTGGATTGTGCATGGCAGTTAAGTCTCATGTGAGTTACCCACAAAAAAATTCATATTCATAGATGACCATCATCTGCTAGGAAACTTCCATTAAGCACTTGCTCAGACAACAGTAAACTCATGAGGACAACCCCATGTGCCAATATACTTGACATGATAGCTGTGCAAACTTGCCAAAAGAAGAGAAGTGCTGCCTATCCTGTGTGACATGAATGCACTGTCCTTGCTAAGCAAGTATGGTGTGTTTGGAGTCTTGGTTCACGTATACTTAAATTTCAATTACTAGCCATCAGGATGCAGATATTGGCATAGTCAATGTGTACTAGAAGTTTTGCAGTTTTCTACCTTCCACTTGTCTGGGATTAGTTTCTGCTAGTCTGACTACAGAGTATGGTGTGTATTGTGGACTTCAGCCACACCTGTGCAAGGGTTGAGAGACCATGGAATGTCATACAGAGGTGCTGGATGATCATGGGTACCTAGATCAATGAGCAATTGGGGAATCTGCAGTTGCCATATTCTCAGACACAAATACCTTTCTCTAGGATTGACTTGAAAATGACAGTTACCTTTAAAGTAGAGTTTTGAATCAAAAGACGAAGGGAAAATAATAGTATTTTATCTACTGAATGGATTCTTGCAGTACACAATACAAACCATGAACATGAGGTGCAAATTCTGCTAATATTGCATCAACGTGAAGTGTAGATTTTCTCTCTCTCAACATCATTCTTTCGTAAGACCCTGTCATCAGGCGTGCCCAGGGGTGAATTTGGAACAATCTTCCCAGGGCCTTGTGTCTTGAGGGATCCCAAGTTGGCCTCTGATGATAACCAATCCCAAGGTCCCAAAATGACCCATCCAGCCAGACCCCATCCATTGAGTGGCCACAATGGGGCCTCCAGTTTGTTTTGTCCCAGCCTTCTGGAAACCTCTGTTGTCATAATGAAGAGTCCTACAAAAATGGGAGTGATTTTTGCTTTAACTGGAGTTGTAAGGAGGAATTTTTTTTTTTTCATTCTATAGGTTTGCATTTGCTTGATCTTGGCTGTTTGTGTGCTTCCATCCACTCTACATCCTGGTGTATTAAAATTCCTCCCATTGCCTACATTTCTCACTAGCTATTATTAACCATCAACAAGTACCTATGTTTTTCCAAGATATAACTGGGATCATGGCTGATACCTTGAAAATTGTTGGGGGAGCCCCAAAATTAATATCTCAATGAAATGAAGTTTCTTTTTTATGACCAGTAAACAACAGTCTCATAGCTAACTTCACTGCATTGCCTATGACAAGCAGTGTTATATGTCTCCAACACCATTTCCCAAAAGTGTTTAGCAAAAATTGTCCCAAAATTCATTTAATCTCCTTGCATTTGTTTGATAGGGAGATCATCCATCAATAAATATGCTTTATTTCAAGATTAATCCTGACTCATAGATCATCTATCAATATCCTCTGATGCTTCCAGTTTTACAATTCATTCAGGAAGTCACTTCTACAGATATGTTCAACTTCATTCATCCATTTCAGCATGATTTTGTGGTCCTGTTTCTCCTCCATGCAGGGACATCCTCGTGAGGTGCGTCACATATATCTGGCTGGTCGTTTGGGTCGAGCGGACACGCGCCTTGCCTTGTGAAGGACATCACCGTGGCGAGATGATTCACACCCACTTCAAATGGTTCAAATGGGTAGGCATGGCCAAGTTGCAGGTTGCACACTTGAAAATATGGAATCACATTGCAATAGAGATTTTTGCCAATGGACTTATTGTCTTTGTGGTCTGTATGGGTAATCTGAGTTATATTAATGCGATTATTTCCTTTGTGCAGCAAGAAGAGCATGGAGAAAGGAGACAGACCAGAACTCAGAGATTCTCAGCACCTTCACCACACATGAATGACTGCATGTATGCCGTTTCCTTCTCGAATGCATGAATGGCCGGGGGTCTACACTTTTATGGTTATCTTTTTAGGATGAGGGAAACACCTGTTACTCCATGTTCTAAGATGCTTCATGTCAGGAAATTCCCTCAAATCATCTTTAAGTTTCCGAATGACAACATTAGTGACATCATTTCCACTTTTCCCATTGTTGCCTCATTCCATGTGGCACGATGTCCTTTCTTTTTTGCTGAAGCATAAGCCAGTTATGTTATGCAAGTTTAGCTTGTCTCTTTATTGTTTTTCTGCTTGGCCTCCTCATAAAAGTGATATTCTCCTCCTCCTATTAGCCTCCTCATAAAAAAATGCTATTAGTGTTTGTTTTGCTCATGCAGCCTTTTGCACAATCCCATGTCCAAAATGTGAGCAAAATCAGTTTTCATTAGCAGCTTATGTTTAAAGTGTTCATTGTCCATAGTGAAACTACTTGAAACCTGTTCCTCTGAAATTAGAATATAAATAAATTTGTAAATTCAAAAGTGAATGAAAAGTCTAGGCATGAAGTTGTTATGTATTGGTTTTGAAGAAGATGATCAATTGAACAATCCATGCTCTTGAAGCACATGCTCAATTGATATGTGAATAAATCCTCTTGTGGAATGGAAGAACCTCAGCAAATTAGCCAAAATCACTGTGGTAAACCAGTACTCCCACATGAAAATTCCATGTTTGACAGGGTGTATGATTCTATATGGACATGTATCATCATATATTTGCCATATACCACTATATGTATTCATATATTAACAATTGTTTGGTGTATAATATGTTTTACCTGCATTGCACTATTAAGTCTGATGGGAAAATGGCATCATGTCTGATATGTGGTGAATATCCATAGACAAGTCTTATGGTTGTAAGTGAAACATGGCATAAGGTCAGTGGTGTATTTTGACTGAAGAGTCAGGGGGACAGGGCAGCAGAGTGGGGGCACCAAACCCTGTTCCTGGGATGCCAAGGGGGGGCACCCCCCTGCCCCCTTCCTGGAAAATATGCCACTGCATAATGTTGTTACACATGAAGGCAAATGACCTTCAGATGTCTCTGTAACTAATTTTTAATGCACCCGTTATATTTTGCATGAAATGTTAGCTATGTATAACATTTAAAGTAATTTGCCAAGTGTTTGATTTTGAACCCCCAGCTGAAAGTCCTAGTTGGAAACAGATAAATTTCCAGCTGGACCCCAGTTGGAAATTCAGACCCATTACTTTCCCATACTTTCCAGCTGGGTAGCAGCTGGAAAGTAAAGTCAGATCCAGATTTTCCTAAATGCAATACATTGGTGGAATGAGAATGTTTTTGCTGGCTATTCTTGCTGGAGGTCCATCTATAGAAGCAGCTGAATTTCAACTGCAAATTCAGCTGTATTCCAACTGAAGGGTCCTCCGAGTAAAATTCTAACAGTAAATTTCCAGCTGTAAGACAACCGGTAATTACCATTTTTCAGCTCTTTGCCAGCTGGAAATGGTCAGAATATACAGCTTCTGTCCACCTGGAAATTTCCAGTCAGGGTTTCAAACTGGGCCCTACCCTCTCTAGATAACATAAGCGTATCGAGGATGAAAAAAGTGTGGGAGGAGGGGGGGCACAAGAACTCTGGGACACTGCTATCATGCATTTCATGGATCTTTTTCTTCGTACTAATGTGTTTTTTGTTGTTAAGTGGGGGGCACATGTCGTGCCATGCCTTCATTGACCAATTCCATCATTGGATTATTTCAGGAAGAAACAGGTTTTTTTTTCCCATTAACTTGTGAGTTGTCATTCAAGATGAAGAAGACACCCGTACATGAATAAGCCAAGTTTTGACATGAAATAGCATTACTGATGAAAATACTTGTGAAGATTCAAGTCTATAATATTGAAACTTTCACCTTCATTAACAAGGGTGCATATGTTGAACACCATGAAACATGAGTTCTTGGAGTAATTGACTGTGGTTTATGAACAATTAAAAATGAGTTGACTGCAAGTAAGGTATGGTGATCTTCATTAACAAGGGTGCATATGTTGAACACCATGAAACATGAGTTCTTGGAGTAATTGACTGTGGTCTATGAACAATTAAAAATGAGTTGATTGCAAGTGAGGTATGGTGACTTGCATATGAATGAGCATACAGTACTTGATGGATTATGGACCCTTTTTGGATACAGGCATGTTTCAGGTAATTTCACCGTACATAGATATGACATGGCATATATGGACAGTATATGGTGCATTTGTATGAGCCAATATATGAAAATGTATGGGGGTCATATATTTTCCTTCTTATATGATTTTATGTGACTTGTGTCAAATCCCATACATGTTTCATATATGTTCATATATGAATTGCAGTATATGGTCATATATGCCCCATATATGTTGGACTGGTTTAATATATGGCCATTTCATATATGGTCTTATATGAAATTTTCATGTGGGTATTCTTCCGTGTAAAAAAAAAAATGTGTTTCTGCCTTTCTTTTCATTAAACATGATCTTTCTCAGGTTTGCTACTTATGTTCATTGCAAGTGTGACCAATATCAGAACTTCACTTCACGCCATTCATCTCTCTGTTAGCTACTCAGGAATTATATGCCCCTGCAAAAGGCTGATGAATATCAGCTTCTGAAGCCCCCCCCCCCCCCCCTTACTCAGGAGTGAATCATTCACAGACACTGCATTTCCTAACTTTCCTACCCAGGTTCTGTGTTTTAGACACAGCCTTCCTCCTTCCTGAACTCATCCAGCATCCTGCTACTCAGGAACAGCAACTCCATGCAGACATAAAAATGTCTACATTATGGTACTGGTTGAGACTCATTTATCATTCTCTTTATCTCACCATTGTGTCATGCTATGCATGAATGGTACTGATCTGCAAATCCTTGCTATCAATTTTCGAGTGACAGGTGCTTAATCATGAATGAGTATGTATGCAGAAAACTGAGGTGAGTCCACTGTGAGGAGGGGGTTTGCCATTTCTTCACAATGAGGGTACACAGTAAAGTTGAGTCTGCACTAATGCTTGTTTGTAACCATGGTGTAACTCATCAGTCACATTTATATGTAAGCCTTTGGGCATGGCTTAGAAAGGGAATGTGCATCCAGGGAAGAGATCCCATAAAACTGAATTCCACTGATTAGAGTATTTTATTTTCATGTCCTGAGTTAAGTCTTTCTTGGTCTATAGATATGAGAGATTCAATGGTTCTGAAATTTGGTTGTTATGTAATATGCCAGTAACAACCCCTAAGTTTCTAATATCCATGTAAGAGGTTACATCTATTGGAGGAGTTAGCAATGTTTTTCTTGCAGAAAAGTTTCAGCTGTACCAAATAATTTTTGAGCTATCTTGAAGTATGTATTTCCTTCAAAATTAATTATATAATTATATTTTATGCTAGATTTTCAGACTTTTATAAATTGGTGTTTTAATTTTAGGGTGTTCTCATCAGACTGATTTCATCTGATGTGATTATAATCTCAATGACAATCATGACACCTCTAATGAAAGTGCCTTAATGGATTGTTTAAAAATGTTGGCAAATGCAGGGAATAGAACCTGGAGTACTTGAAATCAATATTTCGCATGTGGGAATCTAGAAATGGAGGTTCACTCCAAAGCTTTGCTGTTAATATCGGTGCTTTAGGCCTCATAATTTTTTCAAATGACTTTTGAACTGAAAATATTTTGAGGTTGTACCATGTCAGAAGTATGACCTGGGCTAGTCAATGCATCTTTTTTTTCTTTCTCTCTCTTTCTCTCTCTTTCTCTCTCTGTCTATCTTTCCTAGGGAGTGATGAAGGTTGAAGACAATATATGGTGTGGATATTCCACTGCACGGGACATGAGACTATATTTTTGTGGAATGTGTACATATATCACAATTCACAAGCACCATGCCACAAACCACAGTCGTGTGCATAGTCAAAAAAGGCCTTTCCAATGTCCCTCATGTTACAAGTGCTTCACACAAAAGGGGAACCTGGACAGACATGTTAGAAGTACTCATTATGTGACCTAAATTTCTTTTGATCATAGGACATCACAAGCTTGTGCATGGAGTTAGGGAATTTATTATGCACATTTATTTGTATGTACTTGTGCACAAAAGTTTTAAGACATGTATTTCCTTACCAATTTCTTCTTGACTGCAGAAAACTAGACCATGAGGTGGATTGTATTTAGGAAAGGTTGGACCCTTGACGTGCAATAGTATGGGTTTCATCCTGAGGTGCTGGAAGGAGTTCACAATTTCTTGCAACATTCTCACTAGGCACCGTAACAGAATTGGAACATTTTGCAATATCATGAAGCTCAAGGATTTATAGCAGGAATGGAAAATAAGAACTGATTCAGTTATTGGTATAGCAGGAGTTGAGAGGCATTCTGCCTCTGTGTGGAAGGTTATTCTAATTTTGCTCTTGAGTGTATTGTTGAAGCAAATATGAGAATGGTATCTTTTATTCTTGCATAAAATACAAAAATATATCAGAGCATTAGAAATTTATCATTTGTTTCCCTTTTTTGGATGAGAGAAGTGAAATATATCCCATTCCAAGCAGCTGCACATATTTTATCCCCCACCCATCTTCATTGTTATGGTGACTTCATTGACACCTCAGCATGAAACTCATGCTATTGTATACCAAATGAAAATAAAGGGTCAAATCTATTGTTAGGAAAACCATGAGCAACTTTTTCATGATCAAGAAGAACTCTACATTGGGAAAACATGGCTAAGAACTTTTGTATGCCAGTGAAGATTCACCTGTTCTTGTTACAGAGTTTGTGAGTGTGAAGTTTTTCAGGATGTTAACAGGTTTGATACACTTATGCATGGCATGGTTTGAAATGTCTTCTGCTTGTTGCTGTGAGGGTTCATTTCTACATATCTATTATGATGTTTCATTCCTCCTTCCTGTATTCCCAAGCATATTCTTATCACATTTGATCCAAGGAAACTGTGCATTGAAACTCAGTGTTTTATTATGCTCACCAGAGTGTTGCACCCAGGATTGATTGACAGTAGTATTTTATAATCTGCTTTTCTAATAATTTTTTATTCCCATATATCACTTGTTTGGATCTGCTTCCTCCAGAAGCTGAGGTTGTATGAAATGTGTTGTCATTCAAGTTGAAGAGGATATGTACTGGAATATCTGAAGAAGATTCTGAGCAAAATCAGACATATTTTTGGTTTGGTTTATATTCCTTGAGTATTATAATGTTCCTGCTCATTTCATACGTATTTTGCGGAATACAGAAAATTGGATCTGTAATGATTTGATTCTATTTGTTATGCTATTGATCAAGGTCATGGTTAGGTGCTGAGAGTTGCATATAAAACAAAATTTAGATTGATCTCAATCCCCTTTATTTTGATCCCATCTGGGGTGAGAAAAAAAGTAAGTTAGATCAAAGAGGTTCTTATGAGGCAATAGTCTGCATGAGTTTATTTGGCTTATACAACTCCATCTAAGACTCAATCGTTGGTGATTGTTGTGTTTGAGGGCATTGAGTAAAAATAGGCTTTTGTCAAGGCTAGCTGTGTCTTTTTTGTGTAACAGCTGCTGTGTCCTGAAGATTACATTGTTACATTTATTTTGTTATTATAATTTATAATCATTTATAATTATTCATTGGCTTCAATGAATTGTGCAATGTTATTAATGCTATCAGATTTAGTGACCCTGAAAAGTAGTGAAATTTATTCACTTACCATTGCTGCTTCTGTATCTCCATATCCATAGACACCAAATGTTAAATGTTGAGCTCACCCTCCATGTTTCTAAGTGAGATTCTGAAATGCTACAAAATTGAGAGAAGCAGGAGAGAATTCATCTGTAGCCCTAAAATTATCATTTTCCCTGACAGAATCATTATATCCTCAGGTTAGGAAGGAACAATTCCTCAGCAAAGACTAAAGTCTTGGAATCAAATACGTTTTTGCTGGGTGTTCATGGTATAGGTATGACAGACATTCTGTGTTCATACGCTTTGGTATGCACAAAGCATGGCAACATGAGCATCTTCACCCTATAACTATCACTGAAGCTGAGTTGCAGGGCAGAAATATTATTAATATTAGACATTGCTCAATTGGGTCATTTAGTCTTTTATTAGAGGGAGCAATCAAGTTTGGTTACTATCATTTTATGTTATACCAACATAGGCAATATGCTTGAATATGCTGCAGCATAGTTCATTCTTCTCATTTGTAGTTTTATCCAGATAATCATTTTCAACTGCTATGGTCAAGTTACCTCAATGGTGGAAATTTCTCATTCCTTGTGGTAGATATACCAGGACAACAGGAATTCACTTTTGTTTAGCTAGTATCATTAGCCATGGTGCACCAAAATAATTTTTAAGAATCACTCCAGGAGAGAGAAAAGTAGCATAACAGTTAAAGAATTTATGAAAAATGTCATTATTCCTCAGTGGGACTAAAAGTATAACCACAGAATAATCTTTTTAAATATTGGAAAAAAATTATCAGGATTAGTACAGAAAAAACTCAAGCTGTTGACTTGCTTATTGTGTTTGATGTTTATTAATTGCTGTCATAACTATAAGAGTTTTAGAAATTGGAAAGGAGGTGAAATTCACGAGAGGAGAGATGTCTCATTGGTGATGTTTGTCAAAAAGTGAAAGAAGAATTATATGGGTTTGTAAAAGATATTAACTATTTGGAAAAAGCACAGAGTGAAAATCTGATATGACAAGAAGTTAGAATTTATAAGACTTGAAAACTGCTCAAATATTGCCTGAAATAAGTTATATTTCAATTATATGAAGTCTACAAGTGAAGAAATTCTGATATTGACATTTACAACCAATCATGGAAAATGCATTATTTCTCAGGGACACACACACAATGCTCCAATCATGTTTACTATAATTAGCTGTGAGAAAATGGCAATTCCTTTGTAACAAGAATTCTTAGGGGAAGTATGACCATATAATCCTAAATGTACATAACAATGTGGACTTGTTTACCCCTCGTGCCAGGACCCTATCCAGCATATGTGGATACATATGTAAGTAAGCAATGTGACTTTGTCCATAAATCAACAAATTATACTTGACAAACACCATATACTTGTCAGTTGCATGAATTGTTCTTGCATTTTTCTTCCATCTTTTCCAAGAGTTATCAATTGAATTTTCATTCCCATAGAAGCAGATCATGACAACATGACAATATCTTTAAAAATGTGTCTTATGGTAGTACTATGAAAAGTGCAACAAACCAAACTGCCCTGCCCCGTAGCAGTTTTCCTATGATGTTCCAAAGATTTAAAAATGATTAAACATTGAAATATCCTCTTCACTGGTGTGACTGTTGATTCCTAGGTGATAAGATTTGCCAATATATATATATATATATATATATAAGTTATATTGATGAAGTTATGCTAGTACATCATTCATATCTTGTTAATACTACATAACTTAGAAAAATCATGCTTTTTCATGTCAAAATTAGCTCAGGCATTCTTTTCTATTTCCAGACGGTGTCTCATGTCCAAAGCTACCTATGGTGTGGGATGCGCACAGTGTCAAATCAAAAAGTGTATTTCTGCCCAGTTTGTCCCTACATGTCCTTCCGCAAAGATCATGCTATCTACCACAGTCGCCGACATAACAATGAGAAGCCGTACCCCTGTCATATGTGTGGAAAGAAATTTGCCCGTCGAGATGTCCTCAACACACACTTTATGACTCATGTATAAGACATTGTGTTACTTGGAAATACGTATGTCTATTCTGTTTCCCTAAGTGCAAGAAGCATGTTCTGCCTTTTGCCTTTGGCATTTGTTGCAATCATTATCATGCAGGGTTAAAAGTTCACATGAGCCCAAGACACCAAGATGCTTGTTGGGATGCCTATGGCCCACAGGAACCTCCACCTCTCAAGCTCCTGAAAATTTCAAACCCTGTGATATGAGCAGAAATCTAAAAACAGATAAAAGCTCTAACAGCACTATCAAGCCATTGCAGTAAATGTGTTTACAGTATTTTTTCTAAAATATTCAGATTTTGGTAGGAATTGGGGTTATGTCATTCTGGAGATGGCATTATCTAATCACATATGTGAGGGTGTGACTCATTTGCTCTATGGAGATGGATTTTAAAATACCTTATGCTCCCCAAAGGGAGTGTTCTTTGTCCAGAGTTACCTCTGGTGTGGCCTGACGAGATCCAAGGAGAAGCTGTTTTTCTGCCCTGTCTGTCCCTACTCAACTTTACTAAAGTGCCATGGTGTTCGGCATGGTCGCACACACTCCAATGAGAAGCCTTTCCAATGCAACGTGTGCGAGAAGAGATTCTCACGAAAGGATGTTCTGAAGACACACATGATAACGCATATGAACTTTTCCATCTAATTTTTCTGGATGTTCTCCTTTGCTATCAAGTTAGTCAGTATATATTTATGTTGGTAGTATTGATTTGCCAGTGACTGAATGCTTTTTTTTGCCCATGTTTGCAGATCCAGTTTTATCAAATCCATCCTGGCATTACAGGCTGCAATGATCTAGAAATTAGGTAAATGGTGTTATTTGCTTATGTGTGAGAAATTTTCCCTAATTTTCCCCAAGTTCCTATGCTTGCCTCAAACTCATATTTGTTGAAGATTATTCCCCATGTTCAGAGATATATGTCATGTAGAAACATAATTGCCTATGACTGCAAATCATACTTCTGTGACATCAGCCCACATGAGAATGGTTGTAAAGACATGGTTTTGCATCACCCTCCCATGCACACCAGCAAGTGGCCTCACCAGTATCCTGAGTGTGGAAAAAGATTTGCTCCTCCTCTTCAAATATTGCTTGAAATCTAATCAATGTCTCCAGTTGCATTGTCACTCTCACTTTTCCTTGGGAATAATAAAGGCAGTCATTGCTTTTTTTGTCCATCTCATTTGACATAGGTCAATTGTGCCAATGAATATCTTGTGTTTTCTCGATTTGTCTTTCATGACTAAGCTGGTGATATGAAAAATAAAAATTTTGAATCATTCTCCACTGACCATTGTGTATTGCATTTCTTTCTTCTCTCATAGATGGTGTTCCCTGTACATACCCACCTTTGGTGTGGACAGACAGCTGATAACAAGAAGCTGTATTTCTGCTCCATCTGCCCACATGTGTCTGCCCACAAGCACAATGCTATCAGGCATAGTCGTACTCATGACAATGAGAAACCATTCTGGTGCTCGTTTTGCTCAAAGACTTTCACACAGGATGTATGGCGGAAATACCATGAAGCAAATATCCATGGGAATATGACACATCAGACATCTTGATATTTCTGAATCTTTATACTGGTTTTTGTTTTCATTATGACAGTGAGTGATATGTGTATAAAGTAATTTTTTTTCTTATTCCAACAGGGTGGAATGATTTGTTTTAATGTCTCATTTACTTATAAGATTTACCCTGGTAGGAAAAAATGTTTAGCAAAATGCCTGCTGAAGTACTGTGCCATCATTGAATCTCCTCTGCAATCAATCTCCTGGCTACTGCAGACAAGATGTAAGTAAAAAAGGAAATGGTGTGGAAAGATAGCTTAGTGATATTGTACTTGGAAAAGCAACGGTCAGATACATAAGAAACTCAGCTCTATTATTCGATAAGTTATAGAAAATATAAGGCACCCCTAGTCTATAAGCTTTAGTCTTAATGGAGCTTTCATTTCTTCCTGTTGCATGAATGTTGGGGCCAAGTGTAATGGCAGAGTCAATGTCTTTATTTGGTATTGCAATATGATTCACAGGTGAGTAAAGTAGTACTTGGATCTTAGGAAATATGTAGTTTTTACATTTCAGGGGTATTTAGGGGAGACCTCCCCACCCTCAAAATTTTCTAATTTTGTGTGAAATTTTCAATTTTTCAGGTTTTTGTAATATTCAGTAGGAAAACATGTACAATCCAATTCCATTGAAGCAATGAAGAATTTCAGCTCCCATTGCTCCCAAAAATTATGATTTTGTAGGCATCCTCTTCTGAATAGTTACTGATAATTAGTTAAGTGAAAATTCAAATTGTTTTTCTCCACAAATGTTTTTTCTTACTTTGGGACACTGTATCTCTAGAATGCCTAGAGATATTCTCTTCAAATTTTTGTAGAATCATTCCAGACATGTTTGTGCGCGTTTCTATTTGGTAGTTTTCTGATGTCACTAAAAATGCCGTAGTTATGACATTTATAGCAAGGAGTGTGTGGTCATTTTGGTGCACCTGAAATGAAAATTGTGGAAAAATAAAAAACACATGAATCTTGCAAATTTTATCGCATAGAAATGTTGAATAATTATCTATCAGACTATTTCACTTAGTGTTTTGTTCATCTACCTCTGATAGGTTGGAGTATAGTGTGCCCCAAAGTTGTTTCTCAAAAATGGATTATATTACTGTGCTACTGACCATGACTGAAAAGCTCTAGCCTTACTGTGTTTGCACACCAAATTTCATGCAGATATCTTGCATAATAATAGATTTTTTTTTTAAGGGAGGGTCTCCCCTTAAGTTGTATGGATTAAGAGAATAAAGGGATCTAGTGGACAGTCTATCTTGGTCCCTGTAAATTAGTTATTGCAACTAGTTTTTGTTGTAGCAATTCATGCATTGGTAGGTCCTCTGTGTGAAGAAAGCATCTTAGTGTCATGTTGGCATTACAATTTTTCCCTTCTCTGGTGAATGGTGTTTGCTTTACAATCCTTTTCTTGTTGACCTTGTATGTAGAGTAGCCCCTCTTTGAACCATTGTTACCCTGCCAAACCATAAATTATTATTTCTGCTCTTATGAAGAATTGCTGGAGAGTAAAGAATTTTGACCATCATTTGAATACACTGATGCCATAAAATGAATCTCACCCATCATGTAATGCTTTCACATGCATATAACACATCACGTAATGCATTATCCTAAACTTAGAACTACATGCATGGGAAGGCACAATTTACAGTCATTCAGATACTCTTATATCCAGTCTGCCTATCACTCAATGCAGAAATGCCAGAAGCTGCTGTGTGAATTGCACCAGTGAGAAGCACCTCCAGTGCCCAATTTCTTTGAGTGCTTCTCAAGAAAATCCTCTTCTGAGATTGACTATTTAATATGTGTCACTGTGATATGGTCTGCATCAATGTGATGGAGAAATTGGGCATACAGTGAGACTATATATTCATCAATGATATATGAATTTGTGTATTAGCCTTGGTAAAAAAAAACTCATTCACCTTGATGTCATTTCTTATGGAATTCCTCAGTGACAAGATGTAGGGTATAACACCCAGTGATGGGCCACATCGCAGGAAAATTCCAAAAAACTAGGCATTTGTTCCATGAACACCTCTGAAGTGTGTATGTGCTTGAAAGCTGCTAGCCTATGTCACAACAGGGGTAGGTGTGCTATAGAAGTTCAGCTGTTGGAATTTTTGTGTGCTGTGCTCCATCACTGGGTCTTTTACCCTACTTCTGCCCTATCTCTGTACTCTGCTTCAAACAAGGCAAATGCAACACCACAGTCACAGGAGAGGCTCATCAAGGAGAGAGCTTTTCTGTGTGCTCCCTGTTTCAAGTCCTTTTCTTCAAAGTTGAACCTTCTGCAATATTGTGCTACCCTGCATTCCAGCAGTGTTCAGGCTCTGTAGATCCAGTGACTGAGTGTTCCACCATGTTTGGCACCAGCAAGGTTTTCACTAGTTGATATTACAGCCCTGATCATGGTGCTGATATTTGCTCTCTATTGTTTTTGAATGTAGCAGAACTTCTAAAGTAATCATGTAGTTTAGAAAGTTTAATTCATTTTCACCTGCAGCTGTATGACATTGTGTATATGAGATTCTATATCTACGGGATTCATTTTTATAAGTGAAAGCTTCCATTTAATTAAACTATGTAGAAAAATTCGTTCTTGACCCTTTTTCTCATGTCCTCTCTCCCAACTTGTATATTTATGGGAAGCCTACTAATGAGCTCATTTTAATCTTGCTCTTATTTCTAAATTCTTTGCAGACAGTTTTCCATGTGCAGAGCTACGTTTGGTGTGGAAAGATGCATAATACTGGGATGAAGATGTACTTCTGTCCTGTTTGTCCTTACATCACTGCAAACAGTGGCCATGCTGAATACCACAGCCGCAAGCACACCAAAGAGAAGCCTTTCCAATGCCCCATCTGTTTCAAGTCTTTCACCCAAAAGGGAAACTTGAAGACTCACTGTTATGTTCAGCATTCCTCTAGTCTTGAGAGGCTGCATATGCATTGACTCAGTTTGTTCCTGTATGCCAGGCATCTGTGTCTGTGTCATTGACAGCCATTGAAATGATGATGTTAATCCTTATCCTCTCATCCCTTCCCCTTCCCCACCTTTTCCCCATTTCCCCAACACAAGAATTCCTGAAGTGTTCTAGGGTGAGGACTTGTGGATCTTTTTCATTTAAATATCTTGAAGATCTTGCTGGTAGAAATTCATTTCTGCCACTGCATAGTTCTAGTCAATAAAGAATATTTTAAACCAGTGTTACCCATCACTGCATCTTTTCATTGACACCTTCCTACTACTTTAAGGTAGTGTGTTTCAAGGTTTACTTAGCATCCTCTAGAACAACCAAGTAAATATGATATATAATGTATATTATTTCTAGACATTAACATATGTTCAGAGCTAAATGTGATATGGGTAAATGAAAAACAGAAGGACAATGTGGTCTTTCAATTGTGTCCTACTCAACTGCCCAGAAGTGTTACACTGAGGACTGTAGTTGCAAGTAGAGCAAAGAGAAGTTTTTTTATGTTTCATCTACTTCTGGACCTCCTCCTGACAGTTGACCAGTTGCAGGGGCAGTATGTTTAGCAATATTTTTTTTTATAGAACAACACCACATGCTGGTTGCAAGATTAAATGGTTTGTATCTGTCCTGTTCATCTGAAGGAGATGAGAAATAAAATGCAGAACATTCTCTACTCTGTTACTTGTCTCTTTGAGGTTTTACTATATTAATCTAATGCATCATTATGAGTATATGTTTCCTATTAGTATGTTGTTATTCAGTTAATATATTGTGACACCCTGTAAATTTCCCACTGGTATCTCAAATGGTATTCCATCTGTGGGCATTTAAAGTTGGGAAATTTTTTTTCCTGGCGACCATAACTGCTGCCTTCAGAATATGTGGGTTGGTATTGGCATCATGTGTTGTATTCTTGAGTTACCTGAGCTAGTGGGAGGAGTTGGGGAGTGAATTTCATTTAATTCATGAAGTGCAGGGTAGAAGAAAGGAGGAGTGAACAGAAGAGAATAATGGATATGGAAATACATGGCCCAATTGAAATCATCTTAATGAACCAGTTGAAAATAAATCAAACAGGTGTTGCCACATAGGCCTCAAGTTTATCAAGAGGTTTTCAACTGGACTTTATTTTAACAACTGAATAAAATCTTCAATTCATAAAAACATCATATAATGAATTCTCATGTCTCCAAGTCCACATGGAAGGTCAGGTTCCCATCGTCATTTGTTGCCAAGGGCTCCCAATATTGAAAGTTTTCTTCATTCTTCCTCTTCAGTTTGGTCAACAGGTGGTNCTTTCCATACTGGAACAATTTTATCCAATCCTGGAATGACTTTTTGAAAGTGGTGAAGGGTGTTGGAAACGTTTTTCTTTTGGAAGGTTATTTGAAGTGCCATGTCATAAATTGTTTCTTTAGACATAATTTCTAGGTGGACTGGTTTTTCCTTGTGCAGTATTCCTATGCAGAAGACTGATGATAGTGACTTTGTTGTACCTGATTTTTCTGGTGGGAGAGTTTTCTTCATCATGTTTATGTCCATAGAAATTTGTCGTGTTGTGTTGCGTGTTTGTGAGAGCTGTTGTGATTGGTATTGTCGTCGAGTCTATCCAGGAATTGTTTCTGTGTAGATCTTGTAAAAATGCAAAATTTGTTTTCATCCAAGCAGAAGATGGTGACATTGGAAGTGCCTTAAAGAAGATGTTGGGTTTCAGAGGTACTAATGAATAGAGGTAATGGGAAAATTTGTGTGGATTGCATGTAAGGTCTAGTGAGAACCAAACTTTGATTGCAGCTTCAGTAAATTTGGGGAGTGTTCCTGATTCTATCGGTGTATTGATCAGTAGAAAGACGCCTCTTACTGGGAGGAAGCCGAGAACAAAACAACCAGACAACCAGTGCTTCCCATTCCATACATAATTCCTAAAAAGCTGATCAAGCCTTGGGAGGAAGCCGGGTGGTGGTTCAATACATGCCAACAAGTAATATATCTTGGGTGCAACAAGTTGGTTTATTATTAAAACTCGTCCATGGAAGGACATGGTTGCAAAACGTGGAGTCCATTTATTGATCAAACAAACCATTTTGTTCTCGGCTTCCTCCCAGTTCCTATGCTCAAAATTTTTATCAAGAGGTATTCAGAGTAGCAGTACATGGAGGCCCAGAAGTTTCACTTGATGTTTTTCTCTGGAAAGTTACATCAAGAGTCCCAATATGGATCTCAGAAAGGGATTTACAGTATGTTTTTCTGGAGGGACTAGAAAAACTGCTGGTCTTTCTTGAGGGACAAAACTTGACCAAGTCTGTGGCAGTGTGAAGCAAAGATTGATAATTTATGAGCGTAAGCTGCTCTTTAAAAAAAAAGGAAAAGAAATAACTCTTTTTCCTCAACTTATCTTGCACAAAAATAAACCGTGAGATAATTCAACCTGGCTCCATGTTAGCCATGCATTTTAATGGGATGCCTTCACCTCACAACAATATATACATTTTGCATATTGTTTGCAGACAGTGTCCTATGTCCAGAGCTATATATGGTGTGGGAAGATGCGAGCAACAAGGTGCAAGCTCTACTTCTGTCCTGTTTGTCCCTACTCAACTGTTCAGAAAGGTCACGCGGTGGACCATAGTCGCAAGCACAGCAAGGAGAAACCTTTCCAGTGTCCCATCTGCTTCAAGTCCTTTTCCCAAAAATCCAGCCTCAAGACTCACTGTATTGTTCAGCATTCCCTTGACCATCACAGTTTGCAGAAGCAGTGACTGAGTCAGTCTGATGATGCATTGTTTTCTGAGTGCCCCCAGAAGCTATTGGGCCATCCTTATTTTCTGAACTTGGTTTCTTAGTGGCATCAAAGGAAATCCTTATATCATTTGTAACCAAGATTTGATGTGTTTCTGACCTCAACCTTCCCATTTCTCCATTAGTCTATAATAATAAAAATTTGTTCTCTTTCTCTCAGTATTTCTTGCTGAAATCCTACTGTACTGCTCATGGATAGTCAACTTCAAAGCTGTCTGTTCTATTCACCATATACATCACCTTGAGAGATTGAGTGTGCAATATAGGAGAATGAACATGTATCTGAATAACATATAGATGTTATTTGGTTCATGTTAATCATCCTGTTGTGACATTACATGGTTGGTCATGAAATGGAATATACCACAATAATTTTTAAATGTTTCCATTATGAAATACATAGAGCTGAAAATATAAAAAAGAAGAATATTTGACATTTGAAACCTGGTCTGTCAGGTGTTACCTTTTTTTTTTCCAGAAATCACTTCATTTCTCATCCAGAAAAAAAGAGGCCTTACGGTAACAAGTTTCACTAACAAGTCACTGAGTGAGATGTGATCTTCCTGTACTCTGCCTTTGGGGAATAGGACAGGATGGTGCTCCATTAGGCATGAGAGGAAGCAAGGTAACTTTTCCACAGCAGGCAACCATATAGTCACCTATATTGGAAAAGTGAAGCAAATTCTGACTGTACTCTAAAGTTTGTCTCCTACATTGCATAATTCAATGTAACAAGAAATCCCAATTGTTTTTTCTGTCAGATTACACCAATTTTTGGTGAATGGACATGCATTTTCCTCTCAAATTGTCTAGGCCCCAAAGCCATATCATAGTGTAGCTGAGGAATGGATTTAGGTACAAAAACTCGAGGGGGTCTAATTTGATCTCACCCAAATCATTCCCATCCTCTGATGAACATAGGTGTTCACTCCCATTTTTGGCATTTATTGTGGTTCTATCATTCACCTTTTTCAAACAAGATTTGTATTTGCTCATAATTTGTCTTAGGGCTATATAGCTACCTAACTTAGCAGCACATCTTTCCATAAATTGAAGAATTTTTAAAATAGCAAACCATTGAGTGTGCTGAATATTATTTCTCAACTCTTCATAATTGTCTTTTGGAACTGTGAAGAGTGGAGAAATATGGAAACTATGAACATCCATACATACATTGATCCATCCAAGATGGTGAAACTTATCTTCTGTTCTCACACAAATATAGCTCAAGAAGAGTGACTTATCACCACATGATCTCCTTACTATAATGAGAGACCTTCATCTCCACATGTTACTTATACAAATGCATGAAATATATTCTGATGCATTTCTTGGATAATCATAAATAACCTTTCCTCTGTTTTCACATTTGCAGAGCGTGCACTACGTCCAGGCCTACCTATGGTGTGGGGAAGCACAAAACACAGGGTGCAAGATCTACTTCTGTCCTGTATGTCCATACTTTGGTCCTCACAAAGGCAATGCACAAAGCCACAGCCGGAAACACAGCAAGGAGAAACCTTTCCAGTGCCCTATTTGCTTCAAGTCTTTTTCTCAGAAGTCAAGTCTCAAGGGTCATTGTGTTACCCTACATTCCAACCGCCTTCAGAGCTTGCAGATGCAGTGATATTTGTTCAACAAAACAGGGTTCTACATATTTTCATCTGCCCAAGTTGAGATTCTAGTTGTGATTGCGGGAACTGGTGCAGTCTATCTGTGAAAAAAGCCAAATGACTTCTGCTTTTCACAAAATTCTTGGTCATCTTATGGCCATCTTCATCTGCATACAGGACTTCCTGTCCAAGGAGTGTTAAACTGAAAATAGGACAACATTTAATTATCCAGGAAAAGTGTTTACAAATAATTCCATTTCTTACCTGTTCTCCTCCACATAGTGCCTTTGCATGCTTATTCTAATGTTCTGTCTGGTTGCCAGCTTTTATATGCTATCAGTATGAAATTATTTTGGTGTACTGTCAGAGGTGTTATTGGAACTGCTCCTTCACATCATTGTCACCTTGCACTTCTTGCTCCTTGTGATTCTTCGCATGGTCCAAGCAATTGGAAGTTGCTTGGAACCAGATCCAGGTGGTATGGATTATGCAGCATGGTCTCCCAAGATCCCTTGTTTCATAAATTGTGGCTGTAGTATTTTGAGCTGTATATGGAATGCATGGATTATCATGAAACAGTAATACATTTTTTTTTAGATGAAACCAGCTGGTTTTTTTTTTTTCTTGGAGTGCAAGCCTATCTGCTGTCAGTAGTGAATAATATAAAGCAGTCACAGTTTGTCCAGATAAGCCCAAAATCTGTTCGAATTATGGCCTTGGTTTGCTAATATTCACAAGCCACAACTATTTTAGTGGATTGTTGTGTTTTGAATTTCTTTTGAGAGGAAGGAGTTGGGTGCTTCCAAACATGGACTGTTGTCTGAATTTTTGAGTAATGATGCAAGCATATTTAGTTACATGAAACATCATACTTATTCTGATACCATGCACATTGATACAAAGCCTCATTCAGTTTATTTGTTCAAAATTCACATGCTTAATCGGTCATTGACCGAAACCTCCTGAAGAGCAAGTGAAGTGATTGTGGATTATAGCTTCCACAGATGCAGCTATTGTGCTTTACTCGTTCTGTTATGTTCTGTAACACACCTTTCATCATGGATCAGCTCCTTCACATGTGGATTGTTTCCAGATGTAAATGAAGTACAAGGTCTGATCAAAAAGTTCCAGTACTTTTATTCGTAAACTTTATTTTTAATAAGTGCATTAAAATTAATTGTTGTCCCCTTCAACGTATTCCCCCCTCGACGCTGTGCACTTATCCCAACGCTTTTGCAACTTCTGGAAGCAGTGCTGGAAGTCCTGGAGTGTAAGACTCTCCTCGTCGTGTTTTCCTTGATGCATGCAATGTCTTCAAATCTTTTTCCTTTCAGGTGAAATGTAATATTGGGGAACAGGAGAAAGTCACACGGAGCCGGGTCCGGTGAATAGGGAGGGTGGGGCAACCCAGGAATTTTTTTTTTAGCCAAAAACTCTCGAATTGTGAGAGCAGTGTGGGCTGGAGCATTCTCGTGATGCAAAAACCAGGCTTCATTTTGGAAATTTGAGGCCGTTTTCTCCTAATTTTTTCTCGCAGACGGGTCAAAACATCTTTGTAGTAAGCCTGGTTAACTGTCTGGCCTTGTGGGACAAACTCATGATGCATCAGGATCATGATGCATGATCGAAAATTCGACGAAGAGCACAGAGACGACCGGATTTCAACGCTCG